>JAODLI010058264.1:0-14062 GCA_027575585.1 Percopsis omiscomaycus | reverse complement strand
CTAGGTAGCTAGGTAGCTAGGTAGCTAGGTAGCTAGGTAGCTAGGTAGCTAGGTAGCTAGGTAGCTAGGTAGCTAGGTAGCTAGGCAACACAACGCCAGGGTAACCGCCAGGGTAACAGAAGAGCACAGGCAAAGGGGAGACTAAATACACTAAGGCTGATTGGGGAATGGGAAACAGGTGAGACTGATATTTGGTAAAAGGGGAGGGGCCAGCGACTGGGAGAAGGAAGAGGACTATAAAAGGGAAACAGGGTAAAGAATCCCCATAGACCCCCATGTTAAAATGTCCAACTTTACAGCAGAAAGAAAATCTATGGGTGACGTCACGGAGGGTTTGTCCACTTATCTATACAGTGTATGGTATTGGCCAACGGAGAAAGTGAAGGAAACAATGTACAAACATGTTTGTGTGTGTGTGTGTGTTTACTTGCGTGCCAAGAGCCAAGACATGTGCTGACACTGAGTCATGCCCACGGTGTCATTGCAGGGCCCTGGGAGCTCCTTGGTGCTACAAAACACATGTCTTCCCAGTGATGTCACCCCCTCAGAAGCTCCTCAGGGCCCTGAAAGGGGGTTTAAAAGCGCTTTTGAACTGGCAACTGCGAGCACATTGTCTTATCATCCCAAATCGGAGGGGTCATCAAAGTGTTAGTTTGAGGGTTTTGTTGAGGGCTTGGGCTGCCAGCCGGCTGTAGTAAGGCTCTATTGTGGATGAATGCAGTGCTGCGCTAAGCTTAAGGACCACTGTACACGCAATTAAATGCACTTTATTATGTAGAACATTAATAGGAGTTTATAATTGGTCAGAGTTGTATTATTTATGTACAATGACAGATAGATATATTTTGACAGTTCCATTACTGTTTTGTGAGAACGCAGTGATACAAATGCAGTACATTGTAATTAGAGTTTTGTCTTTTTTAAGTGTTGTCAACATTTAGAAAACAATGACTGATAGCTGTGTTGACAGCTCAGTATTTTGTGAAAATTACGAATTTTATGTCTGACAATTCACAGATACAAACACCATTAATATTCATCATAAGTCTCATGCATATGCACTATATTATTAACATAATATAGTACTGACAATTCTTCAGGGTGCAGCACTCTATGTCGGTTTAATTGGTGTCTGGCATGACCAGGAAGTAACCCTTGACCCTTGTCTTGATTGGCTCCTCCCAGGGACCTGGCAAGCGGGTCCCTTCTGTCCTTCAGCAGGCTGTTCTACGATGAACACTGGTCTAAACACCGCGTTATCACCTGTCTCGACTGGTCCCCTCAGGTAACAGCACGCTATGCATTTAACGCAGCTAATTCATTTTTACTTTTTCTATTGATTTTTATTACAAATTCAAACACGTAGACTAAAAATAGCCGTGTCAATAAATTTGATTATTAATTCACTGTATTTTAAAGTAATTTTTTTGTTGTACAATGTAGTTGTACAGGACAGAACAGAATAGCTCAGTTTTAACGCTAGATCCATTTGCCAAGTTTATAAATTGTTAATAAATTGTTAATTGTTAATCAGTGTAAATGCCTAGTTTCTGTCCTTCTGTGACTTTTCCTGAATTGCCATAAAGCATATGCTTGCGTTGTTGTTTTTTTTCAATGTTTGTGCACCTCCAAGAAGCCCCTTCTATCACAACGATTAGCATAGTTGAACGTGGGTACCCACAGGTGCTAAGTGTCGCTCTCCTCCGGAGTAGCGATTAGCGCATTGCTGCTGAATGGCCACATTAGCAGAAACAATGAAGCGCACAATCGAAACCAATTTTATACTGATAACCCTCAACGTGTTTTCCAAACAATAGTGTTAAAAATACTAAGAATAACTATAAGCGGTCCTAGTATTTCAATGGGCTATACGTGTTTTATAAGCAGCTCATCTTTGTTGCGAGTAGAAGGCCCTACAGCGTTGAGCAAACTACACGATGGCAAGACGTTACTTGCTTCCCCTACTAATGGGAGACAGGCAGGTCAGAATGTAGCTAATAGGGATGCACGTTTAATTTGAGAATCCAATGGGAAGGCAATAGACTCATTGCCCCGACCCCTCCGTAGTGACGGAGGCTTAATGGGCCACTAATGTCTATAGAAAAAGTCTCCGCGGTTCTACCGCATATACACCTTCATACCCCCCCCATCCCACCCCTCCTCTCTCCTGTAGTACCCGGAGCTGCTGGTTGCCTCCTACAACAACAACGAGGACGCTCCCCACGAACCAGATGGTGTAGCTCTGGTCTGGAACATCAAGTTTAAGAAGAGCACGCCAGAGTACGTCTTCCACTGTCAGGTAACTGTAGCTCACTACACATCAGTGTGGGTGTCGCGTTATTAAAGTGACATGTTGCCTTTGTCAAAGTGTCACAGAGCTAAATGTGTTCCCATTACTGCTTAACCTAACGGCTCTCCAGTTTTCACGCACACGCGCACGCACACACACACACGCACACGCACACACACACGCGCGCACACACACACGTTGCAGGACTCCGCGGCTGCATTTTTAAGAGTAGCTAACGTCTGTGGCACATTGTGCCTCAGCGGCCCACAATAACGACACCTCTGCGCCTGAAAGTAGACGAATCACAGCACAGATCCTTTCCCACTTTCCCTCTGGGGTGGGTCATTACTGCACCCTGGCAGGCAGGGCCAGTTTTAATACGAGAAACTGAGGTTTCTTTAAAAAAAGAAAAAAGAAAAAAAGGAGTCATTGACAGGAATGATGCTAATTACAAATGACGCCAGGCATGCTGGGAGGGGAGATGGGGATGGAGGCACTGAGGTCTTGACGGCTCCCAGGAGGCAGTGGGGACATATAGAGACATCTTGGTAATAAAAAGATGTGGCTTACCACTTCCTAATCCAGCGCTTTCGCATGTGTGTGTGTGTGTGTGTTCGCGTGTGTGTGTGTGTGTGTTGGCCCACCCACATTGAAGCCGTCTTGACGCTAGCTGTGCTGTTTCTAATGGCTTTATATAGATATAGATAAATATGGAAATATGTATGGCCCTATAGTTTGTGTGCCATTCCGTACACATGGGCAGTGAGGGATAGAATGTCTTACTGCATATTTAAAACATGAATTTAAAAAGTGCTGTTATAGGCCCGTCTAGATCTGTTGGTCCAAGTACCACAATCTTTACTGAAATAGGAGAAACCTATTGAGACATTTTCTTGTTTCTTTTACGTTAAGCATGTACATCTATATTTCAAAGTGAATGGCTCCATATAAGCTAGCTCTAGCTCACCTATACTTCTAATTCACCATCATTTATGTTCATGCTGAAACTTATGGGGGCGGTACGAGACAGCATATACAGCTACAATATTCTTCCCATGTGGTTGTACTTTACCGTACTTGCTACGACACCATTTTTACTCCTCGAGATAAGCGAATGGACACCTTTTAAAAAGGATTTAGAGTAGCTTCTCAAGAACGAGGCGGTTAATAAAATGTGTGTTTCGTCAAAGCGGTGTGTTTTTAAGTGACTACAGACAGTGTCTCTGGCATTAGGTGGTAGAACATTTAATCAATAACACAACAATGTTTCTCGTTCTTTGGCTGTGAGGTTCAAACACGCATGCACACACACACACACACACACAGGGGTCTGTTTAGGTGAGTGTCTGCTGGAAAGATGTGCGCTAGATGAGCAGATATCAAAAGAGGGACGGTCAGAAAGAAAAGAGGGGAGGAGAAACCGGGTAAGTGTGGCCTGGGGCAGCGCCACATGGGGGAGGAATGACCGAGAAACAGAAAGACAGAGGGAGAAACAAAACAAAGGAAAAGAGAGGAATAAGGAGGACACCATTGACACAGAGAAAAGAAAGGGAAAATAAAGAAAGACTGGGTTTCAAGTCCTTTGGCACCGGGCCCCGGCTCCTTCACTCCATGCTGGATTAGGATGAAAGGAAAGCAGGAGTGGTTGGAGGAGAGGAGAAGACAGATTATATTATTTCTCTCTCTCTCTCTCTCTCTCTCTCTCCTCCAGATCAGATGACTTCTAATGTGCGAGCATGTTCTGCCATTTAACCCCCTGTAACCACAGCACCGGTCTTTTTTCGGGTGCTGCTCTCGCTTCTGTCGTTTGAGAGTGGGAGAGTGCGAGGCAGTGACACCGCCCATTGCCGCCTCGCACCGCTTCTCAGCATCGCTTTCATCACACACACACACACGCGCGCACGCATGCACGCACGCACACACGCACACACACACACACACATTCATACAGAGGTTGGCTTGGCTGGCTCCCAGTGCTGCTGTTGGCCCAAGAGGTGGTTTGGAGCTTTCAGCCTTTTTTTCTTTCTTTCCAGACCTGCCCACAGTGGCAGCTTTCATCTGCTGGATGGAGAGATGGAGGGATGGATGGATGGATACATAAGTAGATGAATAGCTATGTGGATGGATCATGATATTGTTGTGTGTGCGTGTGTGTGTGTGTGTGTGTGTCTGCTTACGTGCCTTGTCAGGGATCATGTGGGGTTGTGTGTATCAAGTGTACATATGTCCTGTATGTGTGTGTTTGTGTGTGTGTGGTTGCGTGTGTGTGTGTGTGTGTGTGTGCTGTGTGTGTGTATGTGAGGGGTTCTAGATACAAAAGAATGACAGTACTTTGTAGGGAGTGGAGGCTTTGGGTTGTGGTTGAGGTTTAGCAGCAGAGGGCTATATAAGACCGGGGCTTATGGATGGGCTTCATATTTCACTCTGGGGTTTTGGTGAGGTCAGCCTTCTATATTTTTGGTGGGGGGGGGCTTCATGTGGTTCTAGTTGATATGGGGTGATATGGTGAATCAGGTGAAAGATGCTTGCTGATGTTTGTGCCAAGATTACGTTTGGATGACTTCAGGCTTCACTGGGTCTTGTGCAAACGTTCTGGCACTGTGAAAATGTTCATGACTGTGAAAGAGGATTTGGCAATATTCCCCTACTAATGCAATAGCTTGGGAGACAGGCAGGTCACAATGTAGCTAATAGGGATGCATGACAACAGTCGGTAAATTATTATTTCATTTACTGTCATTTACTGTATGGTTTACTAAAATATGAACAGCTTTCCTACTATTATCAGCAGTCCTTTCGAAAATGTCTCTTCCCCCTGGAATTTGTCTCTCTCCTGGAAGTAGAATTAGAAAAAGGTACCTATTATTATTATTATTATTATTATTATTATTATTATTATTATTATTATATAATGCCAGTTTGTGTTGAAGTATGCTTTGCGTTTATTGTTAGATACATAGGACATCTTGATGCATTTACATTTGTTTAAAGAATTAGTATATGAAGGGAAGTGCATTATCCATCTTGAGATATTAAGAACCGTGTATTGGTGGGCTCTGTTTTCCCTGAAATGTGTTTTCACTACTTGGGTTCTGGTAGCTCTCCTCATCACGTCTGACCTGACAGTGCTCGGTTGGACCCATCATCACCTCGACCCTAATCTGGTGCGATCTGGTAACTTCACACCAGCCTCTCAAGTGGGCAGGATCACACCACATTAAAGGCCCATTCCGCTCCAAACCTCTGAATCCCAAAAAAACCACACGTCTCCATCTCAGCCCCCGTCCCCCCATCATATTCCATAGCACTCAGTCATATTTGTATTCATATCTCGCTGTCTCTTTCTCTCTCAACTGCCCCAGGTCTTTGTCCCTTCAAGGTGGGTTGAATAAGAGGGGTAAGCAAGCCCCCTGGGAGAAGAGAGACAGGGTTGGAAGGAGGGCAAGGTTTGAGAGAGAGAGAGAGAGAGAGAGAGAGAGAGAGAGAGAGAGAGAGAGGTGATGCAACTGAATCAGAGAGACTAGTCAGGGATTATTCAAAGGCCTTTACTAGATAGGAGCCCATGTGACATTTCTCCAGCATGGAATTGCTTTATGCTGCTCACAAAGCTTAGTAGAGAAATCCTTGTCCCGGTGAAGGGTTGAGACCCAGGGGATGGATGGAACTTCTTTATTCAAATCGACTCAAGTCAACTTTATTGTCATTCCCCCTCATTCCAACCAAGTGGAACCGATTTTCCTGGGTTCATGGCACAAACAAAACAGCACACGAATGGACTAGAACCATCTCAGGACAGTATCACATTTACATGCAGGTATGAGGTGTTTAACGTGTGCCCAGAAGGCTCCGCGTACCACCCGCATGCCAAGGGGTCTATTTGCTGTGCCATTTATCCGTACCACAGCCTCATGTTTCAGCGTTAGAACACGCGTTGCGAGGAGCGCTACACAATCCCCTGGAAACATCTCAGTTTTTCCGTTTATACACAGCAAATTGACCTAGTTAGCATATATGAGGTGAAGGGATTGCACTGATGCAATATCCAGGAGTCAGAACTAGATGTTCACCCACTATCACCCACGTCATTTCAGAGGATGGGCCAGCGACACCAAAAAGGACCTGCTTATGTTCTGTGTGCCCGTCGTTCCTCCATTTCCATGAAGCCCTCGCTCCCTCGCTTTGGTGAAATGGAGCCTCCGTTTTGGTATTTCTCCGTGCGCGCCAGAAACCACAGAGTGACACAATCTGTGGGGTGTCATAAACGAGTGAAGCCGGGAGGGGTGGGGGTGAGACAAGACGGTTGGATCCATCTGGTCCTGATAAGGCGTAGTGGAAAACAGATGAGTGCGGTGAAGGGAGGAGAGGATGGGGTAGAGGGGGGTTGGGGGGGTGGAGCGAGGATGGGCCTGGAGAAACATACTGTCTGTCATGGCAAAGGAAGAAAGTAAGGCAATATGTGGTGACAAAGGAA
The DNA here is from genome assembly GCA_027575585.1 of Percopsis omiscomaycus. Lineage (NCBI taxonomy): Eukaryota > Metazoa > Chordata > Actinopteri > Percopsiformes > Percopsidae > Percopsis > Percopsis omiscomaycus. The sequence continues at coordinate 7,301 of JAODLI010058264.1, read as the reverse complement.
GGAGTGTTACCCTCCCTTGCCGTCCCTTCCTCTGCCTGTCTCTCTCTCTCTCTCCTCCTCTTCCTCTTCCTCTCACTCTGTAGCCTCCCTAATCCCTCGCTGGGTGCCATCTTTCATCGCTGCCTCACATGTGTGTGTTATCCTCTACAGAGCACTTGCCATTAAATTAATATCATGAGGGCTGCCAGGAGCACTTAGCCCTGTGAGCTACACGATGTTGTGGGTGTGTGTGTGTCTCATGCTAGCACACACATACACACACACACACACACACACACACAAGTGCACAGCCACGCAAATGCTTGCATGAATACGAAACAACCACCCCACCCTGCACACACACTCACACACACACACATACACACACTCATAATTAGTGTATGCAATTCTTCATAGGTACACAGGCCCACACAAACAGACAGACAGTCAGATACACATACATACAGTACCAGTCAACAGTACCAGTCAAAAGTTTGGACAGTCTAGTGTGTCCAAACTTTTGACTGGTACTGTACATACATACATACGTATATAGAATCCATATGCATACACACACACACACACACACACACATTACAAGCCACCTCTCAGGAAAGAAATGAAACCCGCTGCTCTGACCGCATGAGGCTCCGGCTCAAAAACTCCTCCACAGTCAAAGGTGACTCTCTCTGCTCGCGTGTCTTCCGGAAGCTGTCAGTCCTCCCCGCCCCGTCCCGTCCCGTCCCGTCCGGGCTGGGCTGGGAGGAGGCGACCTGGCAGGTGTCTGACCCATGCCGCTAACACGAGATGAAGAACCGTCCGCACAGCTCCTCTGCGTTCAGTCCCTGTATCCATTCACGGCCTCCCGCGTTGAGACGTAATCGGAGCAGTGGTACTGCCATGAAGGGGTGCCTGAGAGGTGCTAAGGTGTTATTTTAGACAGATGTGACACTCGACGTCCACACGTATGAACTGAGACGCAGGGCAGCGAGACAGCGAGGGTACAGTCCCACTACAGGCCCTGTTTTGAGTTTCTACCCCAAATGTTTACCAGGGATACTTTTACAGAAGCCGTGTGTGTGTGTGTGTGCGTGCGTGCGTGCGCGCGCGCGCGTGTGTGTGTGTGTGTGTGTGTGTGTGCGCGCGTGTGTGTGTGTGTTTGTAAACGCTGCAGCAGACATTCCACTCACAGGCACCGCAAAGGCCGTATTCTCTTCAGAGACAAAGTCCTGTGTGTGTGAGTAGATGGAAAGAGCTAACCTCACAGCCCAAACATAATCCAGCTCTCCATAATAATGTACCGGCATTAACTTCATGCAGCATGACATTTAAATGCTTTATAAGTGTTAAGCAATTCAGTGAACCCCCCTTTTGGTTTAAATCATAAACGTCTCTAAGGCGGTGGCGGGGGGGGATGGCAAATTGAACATATTTCAGTGGCTAATAACATGCAGCACATTAAATGCATAACTCAAAGCCATATGTGTCGATGTGACATTTGATTAGAAGCATTTTGAGAGAATGGCTTTCATACAAAGCCTGAGTTGCTGTTGGCGGAGACCTCAAAGTGACGCTACACTATCGGGACAAAGTCAGGCTAATTTTCGGTAGCTCTTTCAGTAAGCCTGACAGTATGTATGGCTAATGATGGAATAACGTTTGTGGCTTTTCAAAGGATTCCGAGTTTGGTTAAAGGATTTACCCCTCTTTAGACGGGGACACTGATAGGGCTTAGGGAGTTAAGCTAACATATGGAGCAAATAGAGGAAGCTCTTTTGAGTTTGGTTACTCCCTGTCATTGCTCATGTGGGGCGGAGGCGTTTATTTGAGGTGATAACCAGTGAGAGATAAAGAGAGAGAGAGAGATGTTTTGAGTTTGCCTCTGTGTGCGTGCATGTTGATTTGCGCGTGTTTGGACGTCTTGTGTTTTTCAGTGTTTGTTTGGCCCCCTGTCTTTATTGGAAGGAGCAAACAGAAGATCAGAGGACACCATCAGAATATAATTCATGGATGTTGGCGCGACTGCGTTGTATTCCAGACTGTCCCAATTTAAAAAGGATTTTTCAAACTCCCATGAGAATGATGCTGAAAGCTTTTATGGTCTTATGGTTGGGATGAGCCCATATAGTCATATAGTGAAGCCCTTATGAAGACAACAAGCTCAGAAAGGGAGAGACAGGGGCAGATAGAAAGAGGGTTTGAGGCAGGACAACTGCAGTAATCCTATATGATAGTGAGGTTTTTTTAACACCCGCACCCACCTGACCCATTATGTGAGCCAATCCGCATCGCCCGCTCAACCACCTGAACCCGACCCGATCCGCCAACCGCCAACCACCGTAGGCTACAGCAAAGTGAGCAGTGTGCATTATTTCGTTTTTGGGCTGTTTGCCCAAACGTTAGCATAAAACATTGATTGCAAGGCATAGCCTATTAGGCTATATCTTAGCCTTATAGCGTCTGGGCCTAAGTTACTAAATAAACAGACAAATTGTTCTTGTACTTTTTTATAGTTCGGTAATGCAGATTATTGACAGGCAGGGCTGCACCCTCTGGTGCATGTGTGTGTGTGATTGAGAGAGAGGGGGAAGAGAAGGTGGAAGATGGACTAATAGGCCTAATCACAGCCTAGCCTATAAAATGCAATTCGGAGAGCCTATAACGCAAATTAGCCTATCGCACGCAATGTTTCTGTAAGTTATTTATAACATAGTCAGAACTCTGCTTTGTCACTTTTTGACCTGACCCGCCCGCACCTGAAATATTTTATGGTAAGTTTACCCGAACCCGCCCGACGCGTATGTATGGGTCGACCCGCGCATCACTACTATATATGTACATAAAAGAATAAATAAAAATAAAAAAATGTATTGAGGCTGAAAGAAATTTACGAGCCTATATGGTGATTTGATGCTTGATTTTTTAGCTTGATGTTATATTCATTCTATTATAGTGGACTGTGGACAGGGTAAAGGTTTTGTCTAGGATCCCAAACATCGGTTTCCCTAATTCATTAAAAATGATAAATAGTCACGAATCGTGGAGTCATATTGTTGTGGCCTACGTGCATGCCCTGATTCCATGTCTGCACACGTGAAGTTTTTTCCTATTCAGAATGTGCGTCTGTGGATGTGTTTGTGTGTGATGTGTGCATGGGGCAGTTCTCTATCCATTAGCCCTCTGATGGAGTTTTATGTCAGAAGGGACGACATCTTAATGCCCAGACAACCACAGAGGAAAAGACCAACCCATAAGCAAAAGAGTTAAAAGGGCCAAGCGGTCGAGTAGAAAAGGCATGGTTCTGCCTCTGTCCGAAACTATGAGTGCTGCTAGCCTGCCGTTTCACCTCAAGTAGATGTCTCTCTCTCATATTAAATTAACTTCTTTCAAAGTTGATGTTAGGGATTACATTAAAATTTAGAACAAACTTTATTTGTTCTGTTTAAAAATTACTGGTATGCTAACTGTAATGTTGCTAAGCCTGGCGCACAGCTAGACTTTGACTGCAAGTTTATTCTGTATTCAATAACAATTACGCCGGACCAGTGACTTGCCATAAATCATACAAACCTAGTCCGACCATCAAATATAGAGCGCTAATCTGTACTAATAAACTTTAAGACCAGACCTGTCTGTATCAGTCTATGTAAATAAACCTCTCAGAGAGTTCCTCTTTGATGGCCGGAGAGGAACTGAACCAAAGTGGGGTTTATTATGAGACCTCACATCTCTGGAAGCCGTGACTTCTCAAAAGAAACAGGAGGGGGAAAAAGAAAAAGACAGAGGGATGGAGTGTGCCGTGTTTTCTTTCGCTGTGGTTTGTTTTCCAGTCTCCAGTTGGCGGCCTTGCACATGTGTGTGGTGGAAGAGAGGAAGACAGACACAGAGAGAGAGAGAGAGAATCCCAAAAGGATAGATAAAGAAAGTGTGAAGGACTGGTCAGGTTGTTGCTCAATCAGTTGGGTTTTCCTTTTTTCATTTGAACTATCTTAGCTACATTATAGCTATTGGTCAACATGAACATACTGTATACTGTATGTGTAGGGATTTTATATCCCCACATGCAGTTAGTAAAGTTCCCTGTGAAACTCATGGGAAGCTATAGGGCGTGACACGTAACCTAAAGTTCTTATTCCATTGTCTTTTTCTTTGTTAATGGTGTAGCTGGATGGATGGATGGATGGATGGATGTGTCATGGTTCCACTATAATCCTCCTACATTTTCTCATAATCAGCTCCATAGCACAGGCAGTGCGGTGGCTTCGGGTCAGGGGAGGCCGGCCGTCGCACGCAGGAGCCCACATAGGAGGTGCACTGAAGAGGAACCGAAACTCAATAAACACCGCATCGGGAGGGGAGGGGAGGCAGTTCAAGGGTGCGCTTGTCATGATGGAGGCTACACTGAGCGCTCCAGTGGCTGCTGGGGTTTTGATGCTGTAATGTGAAACGGCTGGCGGGCGAGAGGACTACAATTCCCCTCTTTGTCTGTTCCCCAGCCCCGCGTCACCCCTCGCTCCTCTCCTCTCCTCCCATCGGCGGACCCTCGGCGTAGACCCACTCATCATCGTCCCTCCGCGGCTATCTCGCCGTGGCCGCCACCCATCGCGTCCCCCCGCCTTGATCACCCGCGCTCAGTCTAGCGTCGCCCACCGCCTCCGCCTCGGTTTATAGCTGCCTTTTCAGCTCCTTCAGCCTGTCCTTTTACCTCGCTGTCCTGCTCTGCATCACGGCTCACTTGGCCGTTCTGCTGCTATTTGGAGCGCCTCACTCGTCCTCAGTCCGTAGCTCTCTTGTCTTCCCATTTCTCCTGTGTGTTGTTGTTGTCTGACCGCAGCAGTGCTGTCCGTCTGTCTGAATAAGCGGTTAGAGTCAAGAAATAAACAAAGTAAATCTCCACTGTACAACCCTTGAGCTCATGAAGGTGCTATAGGTTCTGTGTTACGCTAACTAGTCCTGACCAGCCGAGCCCCACTATAAACTGTTTGGTGTGTTTCAGCCTTAAACTCCTGGCCTGTATCTAGGTCTCATTTTCTGTCTGTCTGTCTCTCTCTCTCTCTTGTCTCTTGTCCCCAGTCTCCCGTGGTGTCCGTCGGCTTCGCCAGGTTCCATCCCAACCTGGTGGTCGGAGGGACGTACTCGGGACAGATCGTCCTCTGGGACAACCGCAGCCACCGTCGGACGCCAGTCCAGAGGACTCCCCTGTCGGCCGCGGCTCACACTGTAGGTGTAGCAGCCGCTTAGCGGACGCTTGCGTTCACAAGCAGGTAGCGTAGGGCGTCCTGCTAAGGACCATGTGGGGGATTGCAGCGGGAGAAGACCTGGGAGAAGACCTCTCAAACCGCTGTCCTGTAGCCGGGACCCCCTTTCAATGAAAACAGCAGGTTTTGGACTGATGTCTGAATTCAGCACACACACACACACACACACACACTCGTGAGGGGGTGCGTTGTCAGGTACTGATTAAATTAGATCAGTGGACCTTTCAAGCCACAGGAACTTAGTTTGGCTGTTGCTGTAGAAACTCTTCCCGTGCCACAAAGTCTTGGAGCAGATTATCAAACCCTTGTAAACCCCACCTTGTTATTTCTGTGTGCATGACTTCTGCTGCCTGTAGGATCATATCTCTCACTCATGAATAGGTAATACACACACACACACACACATGCAAAACTATAACTATCACACATTCCCTCTCACAGACGCACACAAGCTGTAGGCTTAAAGTGACAGAGGCCTGCAGTAAATGACAGGCTGTTTGTAGTTCCCCTCTGGCCAAGCAGGCCCGCACCACGCTGAATGGAGCCTTTGTGGGCCCCAGTACACAAATCAATTACAGCCCAGTAATGACATAATGGCTTCACACACTCCTGTGGATTTGCACAGCAGCCCGTGTCCCGTGTGGACCCTTCACAAAGGTCCACTGCTCACCGGCATCTGGTGAATTTACTATAGGACCACTTGTAACCGTGCCTTCCACCCACAACACTGTCAAATTACTTCATGTGTAAATGGGTGCAATTGAATGATCAAAAGAGTGGCGTAATATTAAACTGAAGCTCTTTTGTAATTTCCTACAGTTGACTAACTGAACCCTGTTAAGTAAGACTGTACACTTAATTGCTCATGGTAGGAAAAGGCTGGTTTCCATGATTAATTCCTATGAAGTTATACCATATTGTAATATTGAAACACATCTATTGTTTTGAAGATGATGATGTGAGAGGAACACTGTTCGTCATATCATTGAGATGACAACTTTAGCTAGTAAAATAATTAACATTGTATTATATTGTCCCAAACCTTGAATTCCCACCAATAACACTGTTACACAGTGCAAGCATATATTTCTGTGTGTAACTGAGTACACGTGTCAATATAGAGAGTGTGTGTGTGTGTGTGGGTTCACAGCACCCGGTGTACTGCGTGAACGTTGTGGGGACCCAGAACGCCAACAACTTGATCACTGTGTCCACTGACGGTAGGATGTGTTCCTGGAGCTTGGACATGCTCTCCCAGCCGCAGGTACACCAGGGGGTCAGGATCCCTCCCTTCTGGGGGGGGGGGGGGGTGCAAAAAAAGAAAAAAAAGAATAATTTAAATAAAATTAAAGTAATTGTATTAATAGTTTAAAAATGTAAACTAACATTAACACTACACAACTTAACATTATCGTGTGACAATAGAAAAGTTTGCAGCGCGTCCCTTTAATTTGAGCTTCCGAGGTTTGTGGTACATGCATGTGTGTGCGCACGGTACATCCGCGCGGCCGTATGTGTGCGTGCGTTTGTTTACAAGTTTATTTCGGTGCGTAGGAGAGCATGGAGCTAGTGTACAACAAATCCAAGCCGGTGGCGGTAACAGGCATGGCCTTCCCCACGGGAGACGTCAACAACTACGTGGTGGGAAGTGAGGAAGGGACCGTGTACACTGCATCCAGGCATGGCAGGTTGGTAGACACACTGTGGCTAAAGGCCTCTGCTGAAATAACTGCTACATTTTAGTCTTTTGTTGAAGGAACAAGGTAACGTTGAAAAAAGAATATACACTACAGTAGTGGTTTTGGCAAATGTTCTTTCTGATAACGTAGCTGCTTGGAAACATTTTGGTTTTATTATTTGCTACATTAAAATTGCATCACAAATCACTATGGAGCCAAGACTGACTGTGAGCGCCTCAGAAGTTAAGTCTAGCTTACACTCAGTGTAGCACAACGCATCTGGGAAAATTGAGCATCGAAACAATCTCTGGAATCTGGTTAAACTTTATCCCCACTCTATTTTCTAGAGAATGTGCTGTGCAATCAAGACTTTTATGGAGCATAC
>JAODLI010058254.1:0-15542 GCA_027575585.1 Percopsis omiscomaycus | reverse complement strand
ATTGGGATGTATAAAGGAAAGGTGCGCAGGACCTGGCGTACGCCTGGTTTTATACATGTGAATATTTCTGTGCGTACTCACTTTTTCGAATTTTGTGCTTACGCCATCTTTCAGTATGAAAGCTACGCAGTCTTTTATACATGAGGCCCCTGGTCACAACGCATCTTAATGTTAGCGTTTCATTTCACCTCAAGCCAGGAGGGTTGAACACAACCTTCTCTGTGTAAACACAGGCAGTGTTTATTATGAGCCAGGCCCCGGACATGCATGGCTCCTCCTCCTCTTTGATCCAGTGCGGATCACAGCTGGCCTCCTATGGCCCCACAATATCTATAATTACACAGGCACCACGGGGCTGCAGCATGCTCCTGGGGGCTGTTTGTGCCGGGCATGAGGGCCACGGGGCCGGTTTTATCAGTGGAGTCAGTGGACAGAGGAGTGGATGCCCAGGCTGGCTCTGCCTGTTTATCACCGGACGCTCTGAAGGGAAGGTCTTTTTCTCAAAGTAGGGATTAGCCTAGTGTCCAGAGGCTGACAGGAGAGGAAAGGCCCAGGAGGAACTCCTCCTTAGCCCTCAGAGGAGGGCTAAGGGGGAGGTGAGGGCACCGTGATGCCTGGAGATGATAATAACATTCAGCTTATGTCACTCCTGATGGTTCTCATTCACGTCTATTAGCCTTGTCATTCATCCAGGGAAACAATTAAGGCTCCAAGCTCCCATCTGAATTGTGGCTGTTACATCTAGTCTAGTGTTTTAAGACTGACCTGACTGAGAAGTAAAGCAAGGCACACTTCACCCCTTCACACGAGACGCTGTTTGGTTCAGCCTTGATTTTGAGTGTCGCGAAAAGATGCACGTTCACGATCAGTCAAAAGTTAAAAAGATAAGAATATATGTTTCACAGTAAAGGGAGCTTCCAATTGTCATTGACTGTTTTTTTCACTCTTGCTGCATCGAGCAGCCACACACTATTACCAGTAAGACTTTGTCTCGCAGATACAATTCACCTCCAATATCTCTCCAGTGTAAAACTCCATTCTTAATCATGTATATCGCCAGGCTCAAGAATGTTGACTGTATAGATTTTGCTTATGGTCCCTTGGGGTTGTTTGGAACCTCTATTCCTGGCGGTCTTAATCCTAACTCTACGAACAGTGGGCCTAAACCTGACAGTACCTTCCCCAGGTGCCTAATGTGTTCTGCACTCATTAACATGAAGCTCCCTCCAGCTTGTTTAGACACAGCCTGCACAGCTGGGTGCAACTGACAGAACCCCACCCCCCATAGGTCCTCCATTAAGCTAGGAGCTTTAATGGGAGGTTTAGCTTTTCTCTACAGCATGTCTTGTCAGGACCCCTCTGGTGTGAGCTCTCGTGTGTTTAATATTGGGATTCTAATGTAAGTGCTTTCGATTCCTCTCCCTCAGACAGTAGGAAGGCATTTGCAACTATAGAACGATCCTCATATTGTATTGCATTTGTCCAGCTATTCATGCGTACACGTACACAGGCCCGGGAAGTTAGAGAGCAGGATTCAGGCCTTGACGACACAATAAAGAGGGCTTTGGCTCTACGTGATGAATGGTTTTCCATTTGGTGTCACCGTCTGCTCTATGGATGCCCCCCTAAATAGGATGCCCCCCCTCCCCACCCCCCAGACTGTCAAACAGACAAAGGAAAGTGTTTACGGGGTCCTCCATCTGCATGTGTGGTCTAGTGCGAAAACTTGTGCTGCTAAACAACTGAAAGTGAATGTTTAGATGGTGTCATAACTCATCAGTGAATGCTCATTGACGAACAGCATAACCCTTATTACACCCTCAAGCTATAGACCACATGTTCATTGAGAGACGCCCTTTTAATTAAAGACTACTGTCAATATTCTGTTGACTGGGAGGACACATTATTGTGTATTGCTCTGAATTAATTTGCCAAAACCTGTAATTACAGTCTTCAGTCCTAAGAGCAAAACTGATTAAAATGTCCATTTTTTGCCCTTTTGAATAGCTCACAGTCATAGCATTACATAAAAACACATATATAGATAATAAATAAATGGCTATTGGTTTACATATTTACTGCCATTCTCCACGTTAAAACACAACTGTGCATAAAAGCGCACTTGGCTGTACAGGGAGAAGATGCGAGCCGATGAGTAGTGTAGGGGAGGAGTAGTGTAGGGGGAGGAGTAGAGAGAAATGCGGGCCACTCAGAACTCATGTCTGATAAAATGCTGTGTAATGCTGATTTCCACCACAAGGGAATGTCAGGACATAAGTTCTCACTGATATCCTTCCAGGGTTGGACCAGTGTTTCTCACTGAAAACGGTGCAGAAGCTTTGAAGCTTCTCAAAGCCATAATTTATTCACTCATTAAGTCAATGTGGCAATGCTGAAACCTGTCATTAAAAATGGCAGATGTTTTGCTCACAAGAGATAAAGAGATATAAACTAAAAAAAAAATACTTTAAATAATTTAAATATTGCATTCAGGTACTGTTCTCCACTTCAGATCTCCCTCTCTTCCTCTCTCCCTCTCTCCCTCTCTCCCTCTCTCCCTCTCCCTCTTTGTCTCTCAGCCAATCATCTCCAATCACATCAAGTGTCCATCAGAAATCTTTATATCGATTTGGGGTTGGCATTGTGTGTGTGTGTGTGTGTGTGTGTTGGTGTGTGTGTGTGTGTGTGTGTGTGTCGGCAGTCCCCCGTTGCCATGTGTGCTGACGCTGATTAGCTGCTGTCTGAGCATCCTGCTGTGTGAGCAGCCTGCTGGGGCTCATCTGATAAAACCTCATTTATATACGGCTGTGGAGGGGGGCCTTTGTGCCCCAGCAAGGCGTGCCGGCGTTGCACACACTCTCTGTCTGCTTGGCCAATCAGATAGGAGCAGCAGCTGTAGCGTGGCCTTGAGCGCAGGTGGGCGCTGTCCCAGAAGCTGTGACAGAAGTGTGTGTTTTGGGGGCCACCAGAACGCGTCTATCTATTGGGGGCAAGTCCCTGCTCTCCCCACCTCTCTCTCTCTCTCTCTCTCTCTCTCTCTATCTCTCCCACCGCCTTCAGGAGGGGGAGGGGCTTTGTGGTGTCTGGACGTCTCTATCAGTGGACCGGAGGGCCCAGTACAACAATAGAGGGAGAGGGATGCCCCGTGGACCCTCAGGACTGCACAGTAGGTGCTGAGAAGGGACTGTGTCATGTGGGCTGTCAACACCGCCACTAGCCCGCATCTTGGAGCAGGCTGCTGAGGAGACGCTGTTAGCAGGCTTTACTTGTTCGCGTGTGTTTGTGTTTTAAACAAACAGACGGATGTTGTTGAGGATATTAGCGATGGTGCATTTTATTTTATTTTTTACCAGACTTTGTTTGTTTCTGAGAAAATGCTCAAGTTGAAAGCGTTTTGTCTGGATTACTGGCAGTTCCTCTGTCTCCAGCCTCTGCACGGGTTCTATAAGAGGTAAAGCTCTGAATGTCTGTTGTTATGTTTGTTACGTAACTTAATATTGTTTTTTTTTTTTTTTTACTTTTTATCCTTACATTATGGCGCACTAATACTACATTGTGTAGTCACCTTTAAGATATACTTGTGTGTCTTAAAGTCATACATTTAATGGACAGCCACTGAATCTGAATCGTGAACATCCTGCTGTGGCAGAAAGTCACACTGGTCATTGTTGACATAGGGCCATGTGTCAGTGGGGTCATTTACACTGAATGGTCGCGCCATTACTTTGGCTTGCCCTGACACAGCAGACCTCACACTTTCATTTGTGTGTGTGTGTGTGGTCCCCTGTTGTAGCTATTAGCCCACTCGCATGAAAGAGACACATGCGCGTGCACACACTAGTAACTATTCGTGGTTGTGCTTGTATTTTATTTTCTGCTTTGTTTGGTTTTTCTCCAATTCGACGCTTAACTTGGTTCTCTACTGTACTGTTTACAATCTGTCACAGCAAAACACATGATGCAATAATCCCGAGAGCTAAATTTAGCAGAATTCCCTGTCCTATTGTGTGTGTGTGTGTGTGTATGTGTAATTAGAAAAAAGGCCCCCTGGGGTCAGTGTGAGTAAGATAACTCCTGGTTGAAGGAACATTCATGAAGAAGTAGAATATCTGAGGTGGAAGGAATATTCCGGCCTGTGAATTGTCAAACACCACAGGGTGATATTTATTCATGAGTCCACCCATCCCCCTCATCCATTAATCGCTCTAGGAAATGAGGACAAAACCATGGGTTAAGATCTATTCATTCATGTGATGGTCTAGCAGTCCCCATTGACTGGAGCGTAGTTGCCCGCTCACCCAAAGCGGCATACTGTGTAGTTGTATGGTGACTTGATCGTAGAAGTGCAATTTAGAGCAAATTATCTTTAAAAAGAAATGATTTCCCAGACCTCACACAGAAATGCCTTACAGAACAAAAATGACAAAGCACAAGAGGCCTGTTCTAGACCGCTGAATTTAGAATCATTAAACTGTGATATTGTGTTTGGAACCATGGTAATACTCCACTGTTACTACAATTAAAATGATGACGAACACACATTTTTGGTAGATGATGAATAGACCTCTATTCATCATCTACCAAAAATGTGTGTTCATTCACAGCGCTGTTTAATAATAGGTCTACTTTAAATACCACAATTGGACAAAGTAATTGAAATGATCTGGATGTTAGCTACAGGGACCTTGGTAACATGGTAATTAACAGAGCCTTAAGCTGGGTTTATACTCTTTCACTTTCATTTTGTCTAGAGTAAATATTTCAGAAAGTCAAAACATTGGTCTTTAATGGTTTAAAAAATATAGGATGAAGTAATATGTCTCTATGATTAAGAGCCTGCACGATACTGGTTTACCTATACAGTATATAAACTGAAACCTCAATAGGAACTTTATGACCATGTGACTCCTCAGGTCCGGTGGGCTTGAGACATGAGAGGTAAGAAGAGGACTGTGTCCACCTTTGGGTCCTTTTAGAATATCTTAGGACTGATGCTTTTTCACTTGCCGTCGTATCAAGGCTATTTGAAGAAAACCTTAACTCTATCCACCTCATTTTCAAACACACTGTGGAGAATTGACTAAGGAATTCCGTCCATCTCACTGGGAGATGAGGCATTTATTGATTAATTGAATATTTAGTCGTCCGACACATAATTTTTTTTATATTTTGTATTATACTGTATATAATAATAAATAATTTAATTATTAACATACTGTATCTAGGGCCAGAAGTCTCTACACAAATTGAACACTATACTTCCGCATTCATAAATAAACGCAGATAAAATTCATGATTTTTAGTTTTCTGTTTGCTGTTTTTCTGTTAGCAGAAGTGTGACTGGAAAAGTCACACTCAAATAGGTGGCAGCCCACAGAGATGGTTGCGCACGTACTGTATTAAAAAGTAACACAATATCTAAAGATCACAGAAAGCGATGAAGAAATGGCTTCAACTCTCCTGTCAGATGAGGGAAAAATCTCCATTACTTCATACTGAAATCATGACGTTATTGTCACAATAATTGCTAATAAGTTTCTTCAGATAATATTTAGATTTAGAAGATCAGACAGAAGATCCCTGCTTTAACTCAGATCTATCACAGGTGGCGTAGTTCCAACACTTCACAGATTAAGATGAATTACAGACCCTCAATGGATTCAGACACACTAATCTGAATAACAGCCAGGCTAGCCTCGATTTGGTCTTTCATTAGAGATATCACGGCCCGCTACAACAGGAGGCAGTGAAAAGCTATCGCTATAGCACGTTGTATTGTGTGAAGTGTTGTGTTTAAAGCACTGTGGCATGTTTAGTAGGGTGTTAATTGCTTTTACGGGTGATACCAAGTGCAGAGCTGTGACTCAGGGGGTTCCCTGACACGTGCACTGTGTGTGCACGCTCAGTCAGTTTGCCAATAGTCTCGAGCACGCTGAGTGTGTGTGTGAGTGTGAATGTTAGCTTGTCCTGCAGCCCTCTTTTAGATTTCAGCCATTCTTTCAGATTGTGTTTCCAATGGGACGTCTGCAGCCCCTAACAGTTTCATGTTTAAATGGGTTGTCGTTTAGCTTGTACTCATTGTGAGTCAACTGTCTTGAGGAGCAGGTCTGGTGAGGCACCTGGCTCAAGTATGCTTCCAGGTCTCTCACCACCCTATGCCATCCCTGTAACATGGATCATTAATGCCAGCAATTTCAACCCTTAGTCTCATTATTATCATCACATAATAATAATGAAGTTCCTGATTATTTAATCTTATAGGATAGTCTAGTCCAGTGTTTCTCAACTGGTGGGTCCCGACCCATAAGTGGGTTGCGAGCTGGTGTGGAGTTGGTCGCAGTGTGGTGTGCTTCGGGTCTGTCTAACTTCTATTTTTATTTTTACCGAACTTCTGATGGTGCACTTTTATTTTGAAAAAAAAAAAGGTGTGGAGTTTGAAGGTGTTTTGAACAGTGCATATAGACATCGTGGATTACTGCAAACATTGTTTTGTGAAATAGGGGGCAGGGTAGTCTAGTGGTCTAGGTGTTGTACTCCCAGCCAGAAGGTTGTGGGTTCAAACCCCAGTGTTGGCCAACCTGTAAGCATCCTTGACCTAACCCCTATCTGCTCCATGTAAAAGCAGGGTGTAACTGTAAGTCCCGTTTGATAAAAGCATCTGCTAAATGACCTAATTGTAAATTGAAATGAATTATAATGGAAATTAAATTATTTCGGGACAAATGTGGGTCTTGAGGTTAGACTAGTTGAGGGCCTCTGGTCTTGTGGTTAGGGTGGTCGACTCCCACCCGAAGGCTCTTGAGTTTGATCCCCAACGAGCCCAGCCTAGCTAGATGTCTAAAAAAAAAAAGTCTAACCCTTACCTGCTTATTATTACTTGTAATTTTACTCACTGTAAGTTGCTTTGGTTAAAAGCGTCTGCTATCTCCCCCTTTCTCTTACCATCCAAACAAACCTGGGTGTCACCTGCGTTCACCAGTGTCTGAGGGGGGTTGTGGGTGTGAAACGGGAGTACAGTATAAGCCTATGGTCTGGAGGGATGACTGTGGCGCCTCCCTGGGATCTGGAGCCATAATACGGGGCAGCAGAGTGCTAATATAGTCTCCAGACAGCGATGACAAATGTCCACACCCTGTAGCCACCACACTTCCTTCACTGCTGCTGCCTCGCATGGGCCCAGTGCTCGCTGGAGTGAGGCACAGGAACTCCAGGCTGCAGCTGTTATTAGGCAATATGCGTCTCACAACACATATTCATGGCTCCGAAGGGGAAACTTAGGTTTAACTTCCATTGCACTCAGTGAGTGATTCTCCTTGCCCATGTTGTTGCAATGTGGCCAATAAGACTTTTGCTTTTGTCTCTGTGAAAGGAGTTTAGGACTCTTGGATTTGCCCAACTGCCGGACGCAGTAATGTGATAGAAACTTTAAAGAATCAGTGGAGTGGTTAATGTGGTTTGAAGCTTTCCCATAAAACTTCCACGCTCACCCGCAATGTTCTGCCAAAGGGTACAGTACATATGATGTATTTTTCCTCCCTGCTGGCCATAGCTTCTTTGTAATTTGTCTTACTAAGCTTTCAGCTTCTGCTCGCATAAAACCGTCTGTTGTAGTAGTCTGTAGAAGATTCTAGTCAAAACACAGAGCATGCTTTCAAAGTGGGATGTCAGGGGGTACTTTTATGGGGGGTTGCGAGATTTAAAACATTTTGAGGATATATATTTTAAACTATTGTTAATCTATTTTTTGTTACATTTAATAAAATGTTGTGCATAAAAAAACAGTATGCACAACCATGAACACCATTAGGGGTTTGCGCATACTGTATATTGTATGCTGTTAATGTTAAACTGTTAAAAGAAGTGGTTCATAGTGCGTGCTCAAGGCACTTGAGTCCTTCTTTGTTCTGTGTATGAAAACCACTGATATAGGGCCTGTACCATGGAGCCTGGTCTGGTACTAGGTCAGGATCACACTAAACCCTCCTCGACGCTCTCAGACACAAACCTTGGGCGGGCGTTGTGCGACAACGCAATATTCGGCTGAGGAAGGGGGCGGCAGGGGGCCCGTGGAATGCAAACATGTGCTAGCCCCCCCACCCCCCCACCCCACACACACACACTCCCACAGTCATCTTCTCCTGCAGCTGGCCTTACTTGGTAAGGCTGGGCGAAGGCTCTGCTCTCTTCGCCCTTCCTAAACACTCTGGTGTGTCTCCTCGTGGGGAAAATAGGGAAAGTCAAGCTGAAACAAGCAGCTACTAGCAGGACAGATTAGTCATTTCTTCTAAGAATCACAGAGAGTCCAGGCTTCATGGTCCAGTAGAGTTGGAGGGAGTGGTGCACGCGTCTCCTCTGCTCATGCAGACCAAACTCGCCTCAGTGTTCCTGCAAACCCTGAGCGGTTTAGCTCCTCTGAGAGAGCGTAACCCGCCCCCGGCCCGGGCGATGTCAGAGCCATGTGGAGTCTAATGTGGAAGTACTGCATTTCAGTGCGGACGATAAGGTAGGGGGGACCTTGGATTTGCTGCTCCCGGGAGAGCCAACACACCTGTACTGTAGCCTATTTGGAACACAGCATATGTTACAGATGTTTGTTATTGGTTATTGTTTATTGGTTATCTGTTAGCTGTTAGCTAGGGAAAAAGTGTTTTGGTACATAAAATAAGATAAGATAAAATAAGATAAGATTACACTTTATTAATCCCCTAAGGGAAATTCAGGTGTTACAGCAACCAAGTTTAAGATTAACATACATATTAAGTGGTGAAAGCTATTTTTACTGGGTGTCACATTATAGAAAAGACGACGTTATTTTTCACACTAAACATTAGTATAGTGTAGTATTTCATTTGTGAATGACAATAAACAGTGTAGTGGATCATTCTAATACCTTTTATTGGTTGTCCATGTTGTTGTTTTGTAGTTGGGATTGCTGTGGCTGTCCAAACCCACATGAGCGTGGAGCCAATAGCATTAATGGCACCAGCACAGTCATTGCACTACAGCAAAGGCTAGAATTAGTGGCCGGAGTGGACTGGCCAATCACCAGTCACGCTCACCACAGCTCTGTAATTCCAGTCTCCACAGTTGGCGAGCACATATCTCCCAGCAATATGGCTTAATGGAGAGAAATGTTCTTGTTTTAGCAGGTCCGGTTGTTGTCTTATTGGATCCTAATCCCTGTCTGGTACGATCTTGTGGAACACAGCCTGCACACATTTTCCGTCTTTTCATTTCCTGTGAATGCCTCAGCTACATGGTTTTTCCTCTAGGCTTGGAGCCCCTTCTGTCTGCTCTGTTGAACCACACAGTTACTCATACACACATGTATGTATATATATATATACAGCCATGGAAAATATTAAGAGACCACTGCATATTCTTGTAAATAAAATAATATAAATATAAATATCAAAAATGTAAAAAATATATAATTTTTTTTACAATATATAAATATAAATTTTAATATAAATGTAATTGTATATAGATATTATATTTTTTTAAATGGGCAGTGGTCTCTTAATTTTCCATCTGTTGTGTATATATTTCTGAAGTAGTCTGAAGTTAAATGTGTGACATATTTAAATGACTTGTGTAAGTAGCTCATAGGACATATTTATTATAATTTGGATTCAGTCTCTATGGACACTTGTGTACCTACGTGAAGTATTTTTAAGGTGTTTGAGGTGGGTGTATGGACCCCTTTGGGTGTACCGTGTGGCAGAGGGGATGTCTGGTCTTCAGGAAATAGCGGCCAACATTCCTGAAGCCAGGAGTCATGCTTCTTTGGAAATACTTCTCTCGTGTCTTTCGTGCTGACTCAGTGTTTGTGTTTTATGTTTTGTCTCTGGGCTAAACTCTGTCTGTGTCGGTGTGAGAGTCTGAGAGAGAGAGAGAGAGAGGGGGAGATGTTTCTAACTCCACACCCTGACAGGGATATGTAGTTTTTTGTGTGTGTAAATAATCTTAGAAGGCCTTTGCAGGCATTGTAGTGTCTGGGAGATTGTGGGTCAGTGAAACAGTAGAGGCCAGGGAACCTGATCTGGCCGTTTCAATAGGTTTAGGCAGAACAGGGTATTATTAATTCAGTTCGGCCACTCATTCCGGTGCCCCCTGTTGTTACTTGAGGTGGCCTGTCAGTCTGCCTTCCTGTGGAACGTTAAAGATGCATTGGATTCTCTGTCTGTCATATTCTTTTTATTTCCTTCACTTGAGTCGTAGTTTTAGGGAGGAGCAATTCCAACACCCAAAGCTATTTGATGCTCTTATTTTGAGGACAAATACGGCAGAACAGATTTATTGTGGCCCTGGGACAAGGGCAGGCCTGTGAAGGTAAACGACGCGTGGCTGCCTGTGTGTTTGGGGGAGGGGTGTGTGGCGGGGGATAGCGTGCCATCTATCTACGGTACACGCTGTAAACAGAGCCAGTCAGCTGTCTGGCCGTTTCTCTGACGGCACCTAGAGCAGCAACGCAGGACAAAACCCACCTAGGACATGCAGGAAAGAGGACACACTGATCGCTGACAACAACCACAAGGAGGACAGACAGAGGAAGAGAGAGAGAGAGAGGGGAGGGGGGGAGCTGGTCAGATGTGGGTGAGTATGTGATGGTGTGTGATTCAGCAATGGTTTCAGCAATGATTATTATTATTAGCTCAAAGCACTGAAAACATTCAAATCATGTGAAAGCCTGTTTTCGTAGGCAGGGCCTCCCAGGAAAGTTGAGTAAAGCCATCTCTCGTGCCCTGTGCTGGGCAGTGGCGTACCGAACTTGTGTTCCGTTGATTCCGTGGGGATGTTATTTAACACGTACCACACAAGCGGCGTTGCATTGGAATGTCATGCTTTTGCCCGGGAATGTTAGGAATTCTTTTTATCCTAACACGTCTGCTCTGGAGTGGGACGGCTGCGCGTTGTGTCGAGGCGTTCAGACGCTTTTATCTTCTTTTCCTTTACTTTCCTACGTTACTTTCCTTTGCACAATTTGACCGTGAAGGAAACTAAACTTGTTCTGTTTGGGACTAGGCCAGGATTGGAATCCACTGGTTTCAGTATTGTTTCTTATTTCCACATATAATTCAGTGGTGTTTTTTACGCACTTATACACTAGCTAAACAGAGGCAAGATCAAAGTCTGTACAAGAAGAAGAACTATGTGGGGGGAAGATTAATTAAAATACCAAATAACACAAATTTGCCAAACGATTTAAAGGGCTAGTTTCAGACACACAGGGTCACATCATACTGTGATATAATATATTCATATATATAATATATATGGAAAATAGGATTATATAAATAAATAAATGACATATTTAAAATAGAATACGAGTCTCCATTGAGGATCCTATACTATTCCATAATGTAATTAATTATTATTAGTTGTTGTTAGTCAAACAACTTGTGTTGTAATGACATTTGAATTACCCTTATGTAATGAATAAATATCACCAGAATGCATTGGACTCTACGAGTAAGACCTCTGCTTCAGTTTGTGACTTGCGTTTTAGTCACTGTCACACCGTCTAATTGTCCTGGCGACCCTGTGGCAGGGCCGGAGCTCTCCTCTGTCCTTCGTGCATTTGCATGAGCCTGATCCCATCCAGCATTCATGAGGGCGGCTGAGTGCAGGTACGCTGGGCTGCCTGGGTCTGACCCCGCCTGGCAGAGGCCCAGGGGCTCATCTGCGATCCGGGCCCTGGCCTCCCAGGGAGGAGGCTAGAGAGGCTAGCACCACCCTGACACCTGCTGTAAGGGCACAATGATGGATTGGTGGCCGACTGCTGCTCTCCCAGGCTCCCCTCTGGCTACTTGAAGGGTATAGGCTATTAGCCGCTGTTCATTATTAGGCCATGATTGGGGAGAAAGCCTTTCCCCGGTGTGGGTCACTCACCACCACTATGGGGGGGGGGGTCACTTCTTCTTCACCCCCCCCAACGCAGTGCTTGTGCTTATGCATAATTAACCAAAAAAGCTTCTGCTCGCTTCTGTTGGAGAGCAGCTGGACAAGGCCTTCGTAATTGCTTCTATAATGGCGCACAGCTGAACAACACTGTGCTTTACAACAGATGCCTGATCACATCAGTTGTTATATCACCTTACAGAATGCTATGGGCCAAAGTCAAGTGGAGTTGTTCTCCATATTTTTGAATGGAAATATTAAAACACTCATGGTAAGTTGTAGGGATGCACCGATTGCGTTTTTCTGGGCCGATTCTGATTAACGTTTTTTAAAGCTGGGCACCAAATCCAATGCTTATAACATTCTGGAAGTTCTAGAATTAAGTACAGTGGTTCTTTGTATAGGCTGGGAGTTTCAGTTTCCATCACAGGTTTGCTGGACAGGGTTATTAAAATTAACATCAATGCTTACCGTTAACTTCTGCTACACTGTTAACTATTTAACGGATTAAAAATTAGTTAAAGTTAACTTCAGTGAGATGAACAATTGTATAGGTTTGCTCTCGGTGTTGAATTTAAAAAGTTCGAAAGTCTAATATAAAACCAATTCTACAAGAGTACGGTTAACTTCCTAATGTATTCCTCGGACACACATCTGCTATAGTATAATCTTCATTCAGGAAATAATACCGTGCTTGCGGATACATGACTCTGGTGACAAGCTTCATCAAAACGTCACACCCGTGTTATGCCATGCAGGCTGTCCCTTTTTTTACACAGAAATGGTTCCGGCTCTGTGACTGCATCCGCTGCCGACGCGTAACAACAACATTCCGCTTCTGTATTTTTACACAGAACGGCGAGGCAGAATTAAGGCGCAACATTCCCACACTGAAAAAGCTGTGTAAAAAGGGAATCTCCGCTGGTTGCCGATTGCGTGTTAGGGAAAACGTCTGTTTCCGATTGATGGCCAGTCGACCGGTGCATCTCTAGTAGGTTGAAAACATTTGAGATGTTCGCTGGAGGCCAGAGAAAGGCTGATGAGTACACCAACCTTTCTAGCACTAGAAAAGGACTAACACAACAATGGATCATGAATGTGAGGAGGAACGGGCAAGTTGCAGTGTGTGTGTGTTTTACTTTGGTCCTTTATGTCTGTCCTCTGTGCTTGCTGTCTTGGGGCGTCGACCTCTCACTCCTGTGTCTGTGCCTTCCTGTTTTCCCTTTTCCCCTTATATTTACAGCATTTAGCTTAATATTTACGGATACATTTACGGTTTGGCAGGGCTCGCGATCAATTAAAAAAAAACAATCAATTTCTTCTCATTTGCAATTCCATGCTGTCTTTGTTACCGCTGTCATAATTATGCAGAGGAAAGGAGGGAGGGGTTTCTCTTTGGGACAGATTGTATTGTTGTTGCAGTCACTTGGCTTGGTGTTTGTATGTGTTTTCTTACAAGATAAGGCCCCTTTACAATGTGCAAGTTTGAAACCACATACTGAATGAGACATACAGTATGAATTGTATATAACATAGATTTCATACACAATACATACTGTACATTGGCTGCTAATCTGCAGAACAAGGGGTATATAAGTATAAAGTTGAGATATTGTACAGTTTACAAAACAGCCATGGCTTGTTGCCATGCCTGTTTTGTGCACAGGCACATATGAAGATAGCTGTGTTATGGGGTCCGTTAATGAACCAGTAGTGTTGCCTGTCACTCCCAGGTCCCCAGGCAGCATTCTGTCTTCCTCCCCAATGAAAAGGCTTTTAACATCTGATTAGCTTTACATGTCTCAGCGCAGCTGGTTGTAGCTTCATCAGTCAGGCACATACATTACTATGGTTGTATTACTAAAGCACCATATAATCCATATGACCAGGATGTGGTGATTGCGTGTTTGTGTCTATAATTGGGCATTATTTCATGTTGCACCTTGGTCCGTGAGAAACATTTCGTTCAGTTTTATGCAATGAATTGTATAGAAATCAATGACAATATAGTTCAAATGGAATCTAATGTTTGTACGTCAAGCAAGTATGTTATTGTACAGTACGTGTGTGTGTGTGTGTCTCAGGTCCATTTAGCCAAGTGCAGCTCCACAGCGGTGTCCTGTTGATGGATTACATAAACAAAATGTTTTTTTATAAATGATGTGATGAGGCTTATTATAAATTGATAGCTGAAGCAGTAATGGACACAAAGGATTGTAATAGATGTGGATTGCGGCTGCAGTAGTAGCTTTACTTTTAATGTCATTCCAAAGAGTGTAGCAGAGTTATTATTATATCTCTGCATGATTGCAGCTTTTACCTGATTTCATGTTACAGCGACGAGAGCTGCGGCACTGAAACGAGCTCTCAGACTACATCAATATGAGCTGCTTCTGATGCCAAGTATCTCAGTCACAAAACCCAATCAAGTCAAATTGTGCTATTTGAGGCCATTCTTCAGTGTACGTGTTCCAGCGCTTTAAACGTGAACGCATTTTGTGTTTGCGTTTGAGACACTGCGGCGTTAGAAAGTGCACATGGTTGTAGACGGAGGGGTAGAGAACGGTATGAGGCTATAAGCTTTATAGAGGGAGGGGTAGGGAGGGTTAAGGAAATAATGTTTCCATATGATGTGTGCTTGAGTTTGTCAACTAAAATAATTAGGGGGGGACTGACAATGTTGGTCTCAGTTAAAAATAGTGTATTTGCTAGAGCTCTAACGTCTAACAAAGCTAGTTTTTGTATTTGTACTGACAGGCACCAATGGCGATTGTAAGTGACACGGGTCAAGGCCTCAGTTCTGTTGTGTTAGCAGTTTGTTTTGAATGTGTCTTATTTACTATATTACTAGGGCACACAGGAATGGGGATTCATGTGCCTTGTGCCGTGGCTGGGCTGGTATAATACTTCAAATACTCCAAAACACTATCAAGTAAACAACGTTTCCATCCATCCAAAGGATTAGGTTAGTGTTGGTCTCGCGGGGCCCAGTCTTATTACACAGTCGTATAAAACATCTGGGGACAATTTGGCTTAAATGTGGGTGGGGCTGAGTTTGACATTTCTAAACCAATCAAAGTCATCAAAATCCGTTTAAGCCAAACATTAAACAGAACGTCCCTAGACGTGTACTGTCGTCATATTAGTGCTGTAGTCACTTCTGGTTCGGTTAGTGTTCGACAATGGCGGCACTGGCGCCTGGCGACAGCGTGTGACAGGGGTTGGAGTCGCAAGCGGTGCAGCTTGGGGGTTGGTGGAGCGGCTCCGGTATCGTACGCACCTTTTAAACAGAGCGGGGGCGGTCTCTCGCCTATTAACCTGTGTGTTGTGGTGCCGTGTTGGCTGCCTCCCGCGGCACCACAACAGCCATTACACCCAGCGCCGCCTGAGCCCAGCAAACATCTGCCGTGTCTGCTGTGGCGCTTCCCCTCGCTGGACCCTGTTTAGCAGGTACTGTGTGGGGTATCAATCAGAGCAGGTTCCCTCACCATGCTTGCTGACTCAGCGCGGCCACACTTCACCTCTCCCGAACGCGTGCCCTGGCACGTTAGATAGCAGGAAGCACGCACAATATGCTCACAAGCCTTCTTCTCCGGGGGGGGGGGGGGGGGCGGCCATGTTGCAGGGGTGGGGGCTGGTCC
>JAODLI010058244.1:0-15543 GCA_027575585.1 Percopsis omiscomaycus | reverse complement strand
ACAAGTCACCAACAGTCAGACCCTACAGTATTATGGTCCAACATGCAAAGATATATTATATAATAATAGATACAAGTGACAGGATCTGGTACCTCGAAATCTTTACTCAAACGTGTATGGCTGTATTTCACAAATGTTATCTCTAGCCATTGTGAGGGCATGGGGAAGTGTCAATTTTGCATATTTATTGTTCCTGGCGTTCTTTAACTGTAAAGAGATGCTAGCTAACAATTTTGGTGGAAACATGTAACAAAATATGATTTCAATTTAAAGGTTGAATATTTGTCTGGAGGGGATTTTTGAAAACATAGCTCCAGAGACCTTTGTTCTATCTGGTTCAAGCTGGGATTCCTAAGGCTCCTTGTAAAACTCTCCCTGGTAAACTGATATGTTGCACATCACAAGCAGCAGAGGGAGAAAATACAGGCAGATGCTGATAGAAGGCAGCTCACGGGAGCAGTAGAAACTTGTGCTGACAGTCGTTCAATTCATTTAACAGAAAAACCCATCACAAAGATTAGGCTACCTAAGTTGTGTTCGAGCTTGTACACGCTATTTTATTATTATTAAATAAATAAAAAAGCTGTCAAATCGTATTTTTCAATTATGCATTGCCGGTATGTAAAAAAACAACAGTGATATTGGCGAATAATGACAACAGAACAAAATAAAACAACACGTTTTTGCACATTGTGTAATTTCTTCGAGACAGCCTGTCACATTTTGAGCCATCCTCTCCCTATTGTGTCCCTCTCTCATAGTCATTCTGCCTTCCATTTCACACAAGAATGTATTATTTTACGTAAACTGTCAATGCAACCCACCCACCAAATTGAAACACAAATTGTCTTCACCCAGGAGCTGGCTACGAGATCAAAACAAATGATACTGCATGTATTTTGGAAAACATTCTGTTATGATAAATATACAACCATTCAACATTTACATTTTCCGTTAAAGGCTCCTGGATTCTGGACTCCTTTAATTCAAGTTTTCCCAGTTGTGTTGTCTGAAGGCCTAAACGGGCTGCGCTCATTTTGAAATCTGTCCGACCAAAATTCCTCTCTGAAATAATCACCACATCGAACAAGCCAGTCAGATTTATGCCCAGGTGTGACATAATTTCTCGACTGTAACCAATCGAAACTGACACGCAGTATCCTCCCACTCCCAGTAAGAGGGCCAATCAAATTTGAGCATGCCATCAAAAAAAAGCGCAACACCAACTGAAAACGAATGTTCAGCTAGAAGGGAGAAAAGGCCTTTCCAAAATGACAGATGGAAATTGGAATCAGTTCTAAGCAACAAGGTCAGCCTGCCCCACAACACACACAACACAACACAACACAACACACACAACACACACAACACACAACACACACAACATAACACACACAACACAACACACACAACACAACACACACAACACACACAACACAACACACACAACACACACAACACAACACACACAACACACACAACATAACACACACAACACAACACACACAACACACACAACACAACACACACAACATAACACACACAACACACACACAACACAACACACAACACACAACACACGCAACACACACAACACACGCAACACACACAACACACACAACACAAACAACACCGTTGGACCTCCCACAAGACTGTCCACGTGGAGTGGCAGTAAGTAGGGACAGGTGCTCACAGAACACGTGGTGAGCGGTCTAATGAGGCTTGTCAAATGCAACGGATGGCTGAAAGGCAACGGGACCATTGGACCTGCCCACCGGACGAGATAAGCGAGAGGGAGAATTGAGAGATGCTGTGATATCTCTGCCTCTAGCCGTGTGCATGTGCACCTGCACTGCATGCCTACACACACACACGCACACACACACACACACACATACACTCTAAAAGACTATTCATGTCATGCACAATAAAGAAGGTACACTTAGTTTTTTCCTACACTAACCCTTAGCTTGTTTTGGTTCACGGCACATTTAGAAAAGAAAATTAAAATACAAGCAGCAATCAGAGTGTAATAGAGGACAAACATCCCTCCGCACAAGAAAAAACTGCACCGCATGAGTGTGTGTGTGTGTGTGTGTGTGTGTGTGTGTGTGTGTGTGTGTGTGTGTGTGTGCGCGTGCGTGCGCATGTTTGTATTTGTGTGCCAGGTATGAAAGTTCGCCTTCATTCGCCTGTATAAAATATTTCCCAGGGGCCTCGCTGCTCAGCGCAGCGCTGGGGGGGAAGCCTGCAGCCTCTTTTCACTTCTGCTGGGAGAGAGCAGCAGTGATTCGCGGAGGGATTAAACGATTTGTCACCCCTCTCCCTTCTCCTTTCCCCTGATAAGTCGGAGCTCAGAGGGGTCCGGCTGGTGCTGGAACAGGGGGTGACTGTAGGAGCAGAAGGGGGCAGGATGGGTTCTTTGAGCTAGCTCGCTAATGACAGTTGTGATTGGAAAAGGCTTAGCTGATCCCAGAATCCCCCAGCTTCGGGACGTGATTTCACTATGGAGCATTGCCGCAGCAGCTTTTATCACACAAGGCTGCCTGACCCCCAATCGCCTCGACTCTCCAGTGGAGCCCTATCTGTGTACCGCTTTCTCCCTTAAGATGAGGGGAACATACTGCAGATCGTGGTTTGGTGGAAAGCTTCATTCTAGAACGTTCCAGTTTACCGTGTTTGGGTGTCACCTAAGGGGAGGAGGGGTTAGGGGGATCGCCAGCCAAACCATCTCACTCAAGTGCTGCCCTATCTGGTGGACCCATCACTGGTGTTTAGCATAAAGCAGGGCCCTCACTATGCAGCACTTGGATTTCCTTTTGCCACAAATGTCGCACATAGACATCAGGTTATAAAAATTAAAATGCAAATTAAAATGCTTTAACAAATGGGCGAAAGGCTGAATCATTATCGTGTGAATACAAAACAGCAAAAGTGATATTTATTTATATATTATATATATATATATATATTATATATATATATAAGTTTGAGATTGAAGCTTTAAATGAAAGTAGCCCCTACTCACCCGCGGTCCAATCACAACCTGCCACAATTGCACTTTGTAAAAGATCTGAGGGCCAATAGAAAATGTCAGGCATCAAGGGAGGAGGAGGAGGGGGGGGGGGGGTGGACCATACAGTGCCCTACTCCCGTGTTTCTCTGGACGGACCTTTCGGTGCCCTTCCCTTCAAATTAGAGGTGTGAGCCGGGCGCTGGGCTGTCGCCGCGGGGGGCTAACTACAGCGGGCCGCACTCCGGAGCAGGACCAGCGGACAGAGGGAGAGCTGCCGCAGTGACTTTGGCTGGGAAGCCGCCGTCGCCGCGGCAAACGTTGACCAGCTGCCCTTGAGATCACAGTGTGTGTGTGCGTGCGTGTGTGTGTTGAGACTGACTGTGGTGTATGTGTATGTGTGTGTGTGTGTCAAGTCAGTGTGTGCACAGGAAATGAATATGTTAGGTACTTTACTTTATTGTAAAATACACCGCCGCCCTTGTCGGACGCACACCTAACGGGACACTCGTAGGGCGTCCGGGCTTGTGTGAAAGGTTAAAAGACGGAAAATAAAAAAAACCTCTTTTACCATCGGACAGTGACACATGCAGGCTACTGTGCACAGAAAATGCCGTGTTTCCTGTTTACATTGTATGGTGCCGCTGATTGTCTGAAACGATAGAAACGTCGTTAAATGCGACAATACTTGTACTTGCCTAAGGACTCATTAAGTTGCGTCTTAGGTGATCGTGGCGCGACCGAAATTCACCGCAAGTTTGAAACTAGCTACTCCAAACGTAAGCTAGTAATCTAGTAAACTAGTTTGAAACTAGCTACTCCGAACGTAAGCTAGTAAGCTAGTTTGAAACTAGCTACTCCAAACGTAAGCTAGTAAGCTAGTAAACTAGTTTGAAACTAGCTACTCTGAACGTAAACTAGTAATCTAGTAAACTAGTTTGAAACTAGCTACTCTGAACGTAAGCTAGAAACTAGCTACTCCGAACGTAAGCTAGTAAGCTAGTTTGAAACTAGCTACTCCAAACGTAAGCTAGTAATCTAGTAAACTAGTTTGAAACTAGCTACTCCAAACGTAAGCTAGTAAGCTAGTAAACTAGTTTGAAACTAGCTACTCTGAACGTAAACTAGTAATCTAGTAAACTAGTTTGAAACTAGCTACTCTGAACGTAAGCTAGAAACTAGCTACTCTGACATAAGCTAGTAAGCTAGTTTGAAACTAGCTACTCCGAACGTAAAATAGTAATCTAGTAAACTAGTTTGAAACTAGCTACTCTGAACGTAAACTAGTAATCTAGATAACTAGTAATCTAGTAAACTAGTAATCTAGTAAACTAGTTAGAAATTAGCTACTCCGAACGTAAAATAGTAATCTAGTAAGCTAGTTTGAAACTAGCTACTCCGAACGTAAGATAGTAAGCTAGTTTGAAACTAGCTCCTCCGAACGTAAGCTAGTAAGCTAGTTCGAAACTAGCTACTCCGAACGTAAGCTAGTAAGCTAGTAAGCTAGTTCAAAACTAGCTACTCCGAACGTAAGCTAGTAAGCTAGTTTGAAACTAGCTACTCCGAACGTAAGCTAGTAAACTAGTTTAAAACTAGCTACTCCGAACGTAAGCTAGTAAACTAGTTTGAAACTAGCTACTCCGAGCGTAAGCTAGTAAACTTGTTTTAAACTAGCTACTCCGAGTGTAAACTAGTAAGATAGTAAGCTAGTAGCTAGTAAACTAGTTTGAAACTAGCTACTCCGACCGTAAGCTTCAGATCAAACTCGCGCACCGCTGGTGCCACCGGCTGCGTACAAAACGAGCCTGAAAGCAGCTTCAGAGCGCACGTTAGCGACGGGACTTCCAGGGTGCGCGTTAGGCTGCCAGCAACAGCACGATCACGCAGTCAGCACATGTGCAAATGCAGATACGTGTGCACGTCAGTATACGTGCAAAGACTCTCCTGCGAGCTTGCATCTAACTGGCATCTGCCCCCGTACTGCCTAGCAACGCTACCTAGGAGAAATGTGCTTCTGTTCTGCGCGTGTGTGTGTGTGTGTGTGTGTGTGTGTGTGTATATGTGTGTGTAAGCGATGGGAGGATGTTTCTTTCTGTGTTTTCCTCTGGCGAAAGGAGGCGGGTTTGTGCTGCCATTGAAAGGGGATTTTGCTCGGCAGGGCCTTCACTTAAAAGCGTGCTTCAGAGGCTGTGTCCTTCAGTTGTTTGTGTCTTGCTGTTTATACACATCATAAACGGCAAAGTACGCTGACGAACAGCAAAATGCCTTGTAGACGGTGTATGGCCGCTAAATGAGATTAATTCCCTCGAGAAACATCCTCAATCTTTTAATTATCGCAGGTTTTTACCTATATCGAGGTTATACTTTTTCCTTGACTCGAAGCAGAGGAAGAGTTGTTTACCAATTACCGCCACTGTGACGTTGAAGAATTGCCCAAGCGAACTGATTACGTTTGCAGTTACTTTACTTTTTTTCTTCTTCTTTGAGTGTGCAGAGAGGAGCCAGATAGACTTGTCTTCCATAAATCCCTGCCACAGTTAAGTAGTGAAATTGTAAAGTCACTAGGATCCAGACAGCTGGTGTCTCTCACTCCCAGGTGGAGCAGAAGTGTTAACAGAGAGGAGAGGGGGGGTGGAGGGTGGACTAGCGATTATTTAGAGGTCTGCAGTATTCCTGGGTAGCCACCTCCTCTTCCAACAAACAGTAGTCTTCCTTTTAAAGGCCCTATATCATTCTAATTTCCAAATGTCAGACTTGTCCTCCCTTTGAGCAAAACACTAAGTTTTGATGTTGCTTTTTTATTTTTACATGACTGGGAGAGGGAGGCTAGGTCAGAGACGATTGGTTACAATCCAGAAATGATGTCACACCTGGGGCCTAATGTGACTGGCTGGTTTTACACCATGATTTTTTCTTCAGACAGAGACATTCTGGCTAAATAACACGTTCGACTGATTTAAAAAAATAGTCAAGCCTTTTTCAGGTCCCTTAAGACAACACAACAGACCATAAAATGTTACGATAGGGGACCTTTAAGGTAGAGGAATATGTGTGCAGAGCACAGTGAATTTATGGGATATGGGGCAGGGGATTGAGAGGAGGTGGAGTTTCCGTAGAAACTGAAATTCCTGCTTTGTGTCCAAATCCTCTCTAATCAGCTTGTCAAACAAGAGGGGCTTTTTATTTCTACTGTCTCCACCTTCTCTACTCACTCCCTCCTTTCTCTCTCTCTGGCACAAGCTGCTACCTTGGATACAACAAATGTCACAAAAATAGACACAGCACACTTCCACAGTTCTGTAAACATAAGAAATGTAAGCCTAACTTCTCCATACACCCTCTTTGTTTCTCGGTTCGGTGTGACTGGACCTTGCAAGGCTTCCACATTTTTTAACTCGCAACAACCAGCTTTGGTCCAAATTATAGTAGCTTGTGTTCAAATTAACATTGATGGGTTTTCCATTACTCACACACAGGCGTGAACAGGCGGGTGAACAATAAGGATCTCTAAATTAAGGATTTCTAAAACTCTTACAAACTAGCTTAAGGGTTATACAAGTTGTACATAAATCTGGCAGACAGTTTTGTTTTTAGAAGGCCAACTGGCTGAGTATTGGTGAAGTAAATGAACCCAGATTCCTAGTCACGGTTTGGGAGAGGCTAAGTGCAAAGCCATAAGGAAAAGACAAAAAAACAAACACAAGGGCCTAAGTACACAAAAAAAAGCCGGTTCCCAGCTCAGGCAGAAGGCAGATTTTCTCTCCTTTTTTCTTTTTTTTAAGACACCGAAAGCATATGAAATCCCAACACTCCAGTAAACCCCTCCTCTTGCTTGTGTGAAAAGGGGTGTTCATTCATTCACTTGTTATTTATTATTTCTCCTCAACAATGGCTGCAGTGGGGGTCCTATTGTTTCAGCGGATCAATGTGAGCCACAGGCCGCACGGCACCAGCCGAAACTGGGGGCCATGGGGGGTCTCCTCTGATTGCCTCAAAGGTCACTCAGTTAAAGCCTCTCGACTGTAGAGAGGAGAGACCCGTCCCTACAGGAGAGGCTGGAAGTGGAGAGAGAGAGAGACTTAAAAAGGCAGGTGGAGGAGCTGTGGCAACTTCCCCTTTCTTTCTTTCTTTTTCTCTCCAGCTCTGTCTCCACCATGACAGCTTGGGGGGTGTCATGCAGAAGCCCTGTATTGGGCGAGCTGCCAAGCTATGTTGTCCCTCATCACCCGGAATCACAGGAGAGCCTCTTAGGGAGGACTTAATTGCACATATCATGCTATTACAGGCCCCAGGTATGGATTTTCAAACACTAAGAGCCCCAGCTAATGTACAGAAGGTGCCAAAGTAACCACCACAAGACGACAGCAGTAGCTCGAATGGCTTTAATTGTCGTGTTTGCCGTCTGTTATATTGCTAGTATATATTGTAGTGTAATGAGTTAAAAGGTGCTCCTCTCTTCTTGACACATAAAAAGGGAGCACGGTTTTATGTGTCATTCAACAGCAATATCACCTTTGAGACCACTTGGGAAGATTTACAAGACAAGTATAGCCTCAGTTTTGGGATGCACATTGGAAAAGTTTTGTCTAATATGAATGAAGGAATATGAACTAATATGAATCAGCTGATAAATCCACTGATTCAATAAAGGCAGACACCATTAAGTGAATGTCCCCCTGAAAGCTAGCATGTGGAAGTAAACTAAAGTTGGAGAGTTTACTCCAAGGAGAGTGGAAAGACTTTCACTGAATCCCTGCGTTATCTAAAGCAATTCCCATTGGTGGATTAGTATTGCAGAGGTGCATTGTGGGTGACACAGTAAACCTCAGCCTGAGACCTTCTAATCTTATACATGTAAATGTAATAGGGGAGACATCAATCTTCTGCCAAAGTTGTGAAACGCCACAGGGTACTAACAGGGGGACCACAGGTTGTATTGTTTGAATTGAAGTAAATGTATTGGTCATTACATATTTATTTAGTAGCGAGCCATGGCGTGTCCACTAAGAAAATCATGTGTTTTGTGAGACTAGTCCGAGATTTAGGGTGGAAGAGCCGGGAACAGAGTTTGGGTGAACCTCTGCCTTAGCTCCCACCATCAGCAAGCCAGTGTGTCAGGTAATGTTGACTGCATTTTAAGAGCCTCTGACTTAATGAGCCATCTTTCCACCACATTTTCTCCCCGAGTCAAATTATCCACACGGTGCAGTCCTTTTCATCAGACTCTATCTGCTCCCCACCTTTCATTCTCCCAAAAGACTGTCGGACGACTGCTGGCCTAACTAGTAGGGGAAATGCTCTCCTCTTGATGTCTACCCAATTTTCTGTAGTTACTGATGGTAACTTGCCTTTCAGAGCTGATGATTCACTTCAACACATTTCCTATCGTCAATTTGACGCACATCAAGGCGCTGCATTATGCCATCAACCGCCCGTTGAGCTCAAAGGTGAGCATGTGTGCCCAGCCTTGGGCTCAATGAGATGCCTTCTACCTCAGAGTCCTTCATCCACCAGCCATGCCACAGAGATAAGGGAGGGGGGGGGGGGGGGTCGCCCAGGATTGGGTTTACACCAACACAGGCGATATTGTCTGCTGCTGTGCTCCTACACCGAGATCACTGGGTGAAGAAGTATATTAACTGGAAGCTGGGATGGGTTCTCATTGAAGTGCTCTGGACACAAAAACTGGGATTGAACAACTATTGGAACAACAGTCCTGATCACCTCCAGAAGGCCCAGTGGCTATTGTATGCCACTTTTATATTATCGTGTACAAAAGCTCTTTCTCTTTTCGTGAAAAGAAAACTTGTTTTTTTAACTGCTCCCTGTGGTGTTTTGTCGCTTCATGGCGCAAGTGCCATGCCTGGCTAGAGAAAAAGGTGAATTGGTGTTAAGCAGAGTGCCCAGTTATATAAAAGCTATCAGGCTCCTCTGGCGAATATGGTTCTATATTCAATTCAATCAGGTGACAACACAGTTTTCAATGTGTGTCATGTTACATTTCTAGTTCTCATTCAGCACTGCTGCATGTACAATTAGTTGTTTCTGTTCACCCAACATGGGGATTGCTTTTGACAGATTCAACAACTTGTATGTAACTTGTATAGATTCTAGTATTGTTCTAACTAGGGATGTCCCGATCCGATATCAAACATCGGGATCGGAGCCGATCAAGGCATTTTTTAACTGATCGGCAACCATGGCCCAATACAGATCCCGATCTATTTCCGTTTATCCAATTTATGTCAGTGCAGATTCTAGTAAGCGCAGATTGTAACATTCTGTCACACGCTACAGTAGACCTGAGTAGCATATCTTGAAACAACAAATTATAAAGATGTCAGCCGTGTGGAAATTCTGTAAATTGGAAACTCTAAGCAGCCCAACAGCTACCTACAACGCGAAGCTTACTCAGACGAAGAAAACCAAAACCAGCTTTCACTGGCCAATGCCTTGAAATGACGAGAGCGATAAGGCGAGGAAAATAACAGAGAAAATAATTGAATTTATCTCTATGGATGACCAGCCAATATCGGTGGAAGAGAACGTAGGCTTTCGCCGGCCACTGTATGTCCTACCCTCCCGAGTCCCAACACTACATTTCAGACACGGCTATACCAGAATTTATAACAAGGTTTGCGATCACCTACGAGTTTGTCGTGGAAGCGTTGAACGTTCCAAAAACCTTTTGCAACTCGTTGCGAAAGAGCACGATGAAAACATACGATAATAAACCATCACACATATCCCTCTTGAGCGTCTGGACACATTACTGCTCTAAACAGGAAGTAGCGTAAGTTCAGATCATTAAATAACATACCAACATATATTTATTAATCAATCGGATCGGAAACTTTTGACTGGTACTGTACGTATAAAATGTATATTTGCAAAAAACATTGTATGGGAACTAGCTCATTCTGCTACATTTTGTAAACTAAATCTGAAAGTCTCCTTAGAGAATTACAGAGTAGACACTGTTCTACACCGTGCAATATGATACAGTAAAAAACAGAGCCACTGCATGGATGGATGCGAAAGTGTGCTTTGCCCCAAGAGCCAGGAACTCCTGGCTGTCCCCTACCAGGGTTGGTGCAACCTAAACGGACAGAGATTACCAGGGGAGAAGGAAGGACCGAGCAGTGTGTTTTACAACACAGCAGGACCCCTGGTCCCCTCACTAACCTTGCCAAACCCGGGGCACGGGGCCAGGCTCGACTTTGTGGCCCTGCCGATAAGCACCCAGCCGCAGTATGTCCCTGCCAGAGTGTTTTCTGGAGGAAATCAGTCAACACAGAGGCGCACAATGTGACCCGGGGGAGGAACAACAGCAGCTCTGTCCTTTATGTGCCATGGCACCCTTTCTGGACTCGAGGGACCGTATTGGTAAATGGAGTGCTAACAAAGAAATGGCTGGAGGCCGCCTTGATCGAAATCTGAATGACTGCTGAGCAGTTTTCCCGCAGCCCTTATCTGGACAGTGGCGTATCAAAACAGTGTCCGTTAATGAGTTAGGATTATCCCGTCCCATTTACGGTGTCCACCGTAAACAGCGTACGTCTAATAGCTGACCTTTACTGTCGCCGCCAAGTGATGGCGGCGTTTTCAATTAATTTCTCCCAGCGGAGCACCTCATCCACATAATAATAGTAATAATAATACAACACTGATAGCTATTCAAAAGCACCTGAATGTGCTGAACAGCCAATCATTTGGGAACCTTGAAAGAAAGGAGTTCTAACCGTGCTCCATGCGTAAAGAGAACCCTCCCTAATAGCACCAGTCCTAAAAACACACCCCGAGCATATAGCAATAATGATGGACCGACGTTAAATGAATCACTCGTAATGTTCTGTGTCAGGCTGTCTTCATATGGAAATTGTGAGGATTATTATCCTTCCATGGGTCCTATCTGACACCAGATAGAATCTGACCAAATGTTCATTACGCAGACATCAAGCAAAACGACAACAAACGCGAATGGGGTCCAGTCGAACTTTGATGCGACAATACAAGGAGAGAACAGAATTAAATCCCAACTCCCGGTTTCCCTTCTAGAGAAAACAAGTGTGATCATGTGGTCACTGCTCGTCACACCATCTGTAGACAATAAATCCATTTAAATGCAAATCATACATGCCCCCAGTCTAATTTTCTTCATCTGAACCCAGGCTCACTGGAATGTGACACACAATACATTAGCCCTGTTATTCGGCGATGTCCATAGGAAAATAGGAAGGGACAACAGGGCAAACAAAAGTTTGGAGCAATGCAGCCAACACAAACCTCAATTGAGTGTTTGTTCCAGGCAATTTCACAGTGTCTGACTTATTTTAAGAAAAATGTTTCATGCATACCGCCCTAAAAACAAAGTTGCATGTTTTCTTCAACAGCAATATACCTTTACAGGAAAAAACACATATGAACTGCATATGATAAAATGTGGTTCCCATGTAACTAAATGTTTAAAAAAAAGACAAATGGCTTGCAACTTCAATCAATCAATAGAACTAATTTAATCACTACAGAATGTTTGCTTCAGGGCTCTTTGATGCATGTCTTTTTTGGGTAGTCAATTGGAGGGGTAAAAAACAGGAAATTACACCGCAGCACGAAGCTGTAGTATATTTGTCATGCCAGATAACTTTTTGCGTGTGCGATTAGATATTTGATGTAGGACTCTGAATGCCAACCAGAAGCGAAAACATATTTTGTGAGTGAAACCTGCTGCGCGTCTTAAGATATCCTTAAGATTTAGCTCACTAATCTATGCTAATGAAGTTTTCAGAAGTGATTGAGCCAAGATGCCAAGAAGACGAAATGAAGTTGATAAGAGATGCAATAGCTTAGCATTGAGTTGTGAAGCTCCCGCCTCATAACTCGTTCAAAACGCCTGCTTGAGAAAGCCACTTTTTGCTCCGGTACCCAGAAGAGAAACCTTATACGTAGCTGCTTGATTTGACATGGAAGGGGAACAAATACAAATGTAGTCTACCCCGCGGTGACATAATGACATTGCCCGCTGTACTCGCCACAGCTACTCTCAATCAAATGAAAAAGATCAAATCTCACGCTCCCTGCTGCCAGCCCTCAATTCTGGGGACACATTCTCCTCTGCATTTATTATAAGTTAAATAGCATGTCAGCTCAGGTTGACATGTGCCTGCACCATTTCAGATGAGGGAAGGTTTATAAAGACACTCCTAGAAATGAGAAATTCACAGCTTGTGGGTATGTTGTTTGCAATATTGTAGTATGGCAAAGTTCCTGCAGTTAATAGGATGTGTTTTCGCTTTATTTTTTTTGACTTTTTTCTTGTTTTATTCATGCTTCATTCAATTGCAGTTTCGCCTAACAGCTCACACAGCAGGAGACGGTATATTAATATACTTTATTTCCATAAAGAAACAGCGAAGATTAAAAAACTAAAAAAGAACTACTGCTATACGAGAGCCTTAATTTGTGTTTACCTAAACTCTCCCAGGGTTTGTCATGGCCCTGTAGGGACCCTTATCACTTGCCGTCTTTTAATAAAAGCCAGGTGGGTATGGCATTCTCTTAAGAGACTCCTGTCGCCTCCCAGCTCGCTCATCGTTTCATTAAGGGAGACCCCGGCTGCTTCCTGTCACTTCCCATCAACCTCACCGGGAAGCGGGCAAGGGCTTGCCAAGACAGACAGGAAGTTGTGCGGTAGGCGGTGCCGGTACTGCGGGTGCCAATCAAGCCTATAGCAGCATTTTTATTGGGTTTTCTTTTTGCTTCCTAAAAGGCCAACGCGTTCTTTTCCCCCTCTCTCTTGACAGACGCGCTGATTTGGTGTGGATATATTTGGACCAGCTGCTGGATCAATGCGACATGTTTAGATTGAATATTTAAATGAATATTTACACAGCATGGGTGAGAACAATTGCCAGTAATTGTCTGTTTAATTGCCGTATTCCCCACACTGGTGAATTCTTGACATACAGCTTCATATGGAGTTATTGCTTTGCGTTAGCTTCATGGAAGTAGAACAACAACAACAAAAAACACAGAGGCCAGTTTGTAAGGCGCTGGTTATTCAGCATTATATTTTATCGGTCAGGTTGAGGATGTTCTGTAGCCGCACACCCTGAGCGCAGGCCCAGCAGAGGCAGACTCAATTATAGCAGGGCACCTAAACATATACCCAACTGTCACAGGGTCCCAGGGATGAGCTA
Organism: Percopsis omiscomaycus; assembly: GCA_027575585.1. Taxonomy (NCBI): domain Eukaryota; kingdom Metazoa; phylum Chordata; class Actinopteri; order Percopsiformes; family Percopsidae; genus Percopsis; species Percopsis omiscomaycus. The sequence goes on along the minus strand of JAODLI010058244.1, from coordinate 2,331 downwards.
TTACCCCCCTTCGCCTGCCAGGGCGAACAGAAATCACGTAGATGGGGAAAATAACGCAATAGGCCAAAAGTTGTTTTGTTTTTGTGCACCAACTCCTGTGTGATTACTGTACTGTATGTGAGTTGAGGGCTGCTAAAAACTAGTCCCTCACACATCGTCTCTGTCCCGTTTTCTCTTTCCCAGACTTTTCCATAAAAAAAAAAACGGATCACTGTGGAGCTCCAACGTTTACAGGGTAGAGATAGGGAGGGTACAGTAATGTGCCCCACTCCATCATAGCAACAGCTGGCACGGTGGCTCGGCGGTTAGCACTGTTGCCTCACAACAAGAAGATCCGCGCCTCCTATTCTTTTTGTATCGTCTCCCCGTGTTCACGTGGGTTTTGCTCCAGTTTCCCCAACAGCAAAAGACACGTATGCTCCCTGCAGTTGGTCCCCAGGTCTTTACTGGCACAAGAGATGGAAATAATTTAAGCCCCCCAACCACCACACCCACCCTCCATCACTGAGCACTCTATCAAACATTCAAACATGCTTCAACTGGAGCTCATGAAAACTGTAGGCTGTAGTTGTAGGGAGCAGCTGTAACAAAAAGAAGCAAGTCAGAGGTAGACCCGGGGTGAAGTAAAAGCTTGCAAGTGTTTCCGCGGCGATTCAATAAACGGCCAGCGCGATCAATGACGCGGGGTTCTGTCGCATTTTTATTGGAACCTATCGCACCACATTTCCGATTCTCAATCAATATCAGATGCAGAGCAAGTCTAATCACTATACCTGTTTAGTAAGACAATAGTCGGGTTAAGAAAACTCCTGTGACACTGACCTGAAGTTACACTGAGATATTATCTCTTTTCATCATGCTCACACAGAGGGATTTGTTGCGAGAGATCCTGCAGCATATATCCAAGGCGGGCCAATTCAACCGCTAAAGCAGAAAAGATCGTTGTGGAGAGAGACAGTTGGCTCGCAGCTCCTAGTATAATAAAGACACTTTATTTGCCCGCCATATTAGCTCGTACCTTGCCGAGTGCACAGCGCAGCAACTGTATTGATTAGCGATGGTTACCATCACAGCCTGCTGAAAGGTCAAACGTGACAGTATATTAAAGCGGTGGTGTGTAAGAGCTAGTATCATTATGTGCTTTCAGGAGTATTTCAAAGCCTCCCGGTTTTTGGCCACATACGCGCCCTGCAGAAGTATGTAGGTCATACATGGGACAGGGGATACATCTTTTCCTTTGCCTGCCCCCAGCGGCCAGTAAATACACTTTAAGTATTATTTTGTTCAAGTTTGACTGGACACCAGAGTGGCTGCTGAATGTGCCATCTTACAGCAACTCCCCTGCTGGACTAATAAGACTCAATAAAGGGAATGAAAAATGACATTAGAAGTGGCTGGCAAACAGATGCTGCGGCCATGATTGGTGTTGAGTGCGTGTGGCCTGGCTAATGCCCGCTGTGGTCAGGGGTGGGCATGGGCCGTGCCAGCCCCGGCCAGGTGGCGTATAATGCCCCAGCTCTGCCCCGCGTCTTCCCTTCAATCTCCCACAATCCTTCTAGGCGGCCCTCGGCTCACATTTCACTCCCACCCTCGCAAATAGCCTCACATATGGCCACGTAAACGGGCCGCTTTATAAATTCAGCTGCGACGCCGCCGGTTTTGGCGGGGGCTGCCACGTAGACACGCTGAGGGCACTAGACTCGGGAACCCGAGGGCATTGGGGGAGTTAGGCAGGCCCCTACCAGGGTGTGTGCCCCAATGAAACCGTTTAACTAGTTGGATTAGCCGGGCTTAAAGACATCTGTTGCGCTAAATGAGATGCTAATGCTGTTTTTTCTGTTTGTTTTTTGCTGTGGTGAGGAAGAAAGAGCAAAATGCGGGTGAGATTGTGGTGAGGTGTGGTTAAATCGTTGGTTGCCAGTGCTGCTACAGCTCATGTTGATTACTCAAGTGTAATTTCAACCTGTAGAACTGCAGCTCAGAATACAGTCAATAGTCAATATGAAAGCTAGTCTGTCGAGAGTTCAGTTAGGATTCGCTGCGTCGCCAATACGGCCCGCTTTGACCGTAAACTTGCACTTTCTGTATTGCCGGTAAGTATTTATTCTGCGTTCTTCGGTTCCTGCGCTGCACTGACAGAGCACAAGGGGGAAGGTGTGCTCTCTGCTTCCAGGCCTGTGCTCGAAATGGTGTGGCGTGGCCTTCACTTTTCTCCCAGGCCTCTCTCCAACACCCTTACCACACGCATGGAGCTAGGTGCTAGGAGGCAGGGAAGGGATGGAGGAAAGCAGGAAAAGGAGATAGGGGGGCGGCAGGAAAAGGGGACAGCTG
>JAODLI010058233.1:0-15544 GCA_027575585.1 Percopsis omiscomaycus | reverse complement strand
TGCACCCCCCCCCCCCAACCCAACACACACACACACACACACACACACACACACGGTCTGCCCCAAACACACCCCTCTCCTCCCTTCATTCTGCACTTCCCCCTTCTCCTATACCGTCTGCTGTTCTTCCCACTCTGGGCCCGTCTCTTTTCCCCGGGCACTGTGTCCCTGCGGCCTTGGCCTGGAAGCCCCCTAGCCTCAACCTAGCATAAAGTTTAATATTATTATTATAAATCCACTGACACTTATGTTTACATTGACATCTGCAGCATTTAGCCGACGCCTTTATCCAAAGCAACTTACAATAAGTAGCCTACGTTAGTCAGTATAGCTTGACGAGGTCACACACCGGTCACGGTGAGCAGACGTCATTCTGTTAGAATGATGACAGCAGCACGTCATCCGGGCTGACCTGTTGTTGCACGTTATACATTATACATTTCACAACATACATTACATGGCAGCGTACCATTCAGTCCTCGTAATAACTGCTAACAGCCTAAAGACCGGCAAAGACACAGAGCGAGAAGATAGAGAATCCCCATTGAGGGCTTCATTTAATGGCCGTGCTCGGAGGTAGAGAGGTCCGTGGCAGAGGTACCAAGGGGGATTCTGAAGAGGTGGGTCTTAGGTCTCTTATTCAATATTATTCAATATTCACCTACCAATACTTGGTCAGTGGGTACTTAGATCATGGTTCTGGGTCCCCTTTTCCATAATAAGGATATAATACGTATGGGTAAGTCTTTACAAACAAAAACAAGCATGAAAGAACAAATCAGCCCCTCGTATTCCATTCCAGTGGTTCCTCCAGCTATATTTTGGGGTTTGTCCTTTTTCCAGTGAAGGGTTTATGGTTGGGAGGTGTTAATGAGCTTGTGAACTCAGACTATGGGCTGTACAGACAATCTGAAATATTGAATATTATTATTATTCACAGGAACCTGCCTAAACCATCCATCCGTGTAGAGATCTAGCATCAGCTGTCTGGCCATTGTTGACTGGTTTTAAGTCACGCTTCATTAACATGTCAGAACAGAAGCATTTACATTCTGCTACATTACAGACACTGTAATGTTTGAGACCAAAGATGGCCGACATTTGTGAACAGCGTGTAGGAAACAATGCAGGTCTGTCAGCAGATGAATGAGGAGTCTGTCTAGAGGGCTTAGGTGTGGCTTGCAGTGCCTTCTTTTCGGAATAGACCAACAACAATGCCAAACAGCAACAAAGACCAGCGCCACGTCCTTCGGGGAATAAGGGAATGTTATTGCTTTGCAGCACAGAACACTTTGGGAGCTCATTAAGGCCGCATGATGTTAAAGAACAGCCTGGCTGAATATTCGGGTGAATATTGATTTATTTTTTTAAATTTATTTATTTTATTTTTTTGTGTTGGAGGCCTGCTGTTCAGATCTGTCTACCTTTTGGTGAACAGATCTTTCAAATAAATTGTTTAAAGGGTTTGAATTGTTTATCTGTTGGGCTTTGTAGTCGGCCCTCGCCTTCAACAACACAGGGCTTCCAATCAGCCCCCAAACAATGTTCACACACCTCTGCTAGTGATGTGCAAACTTGTTCAAACGCAGATGAATTATTATTTCTCCTCTGGAAGGGGAGAAAGATGTATCTAATAATGTAGTTTGCTAGCTGGGATATTTCTTTTCGTTTTTTTTCTCCGTTTTTGCTGAACAGGATGCTGCCATCCATTACCCCTGGGGTTGCCTTCACCCATGGCCACAGGCAGAAAGTGCTTACACACACATACACACACACACACACACACACACACACACACACACACTTTCAGATGAACACAATCATAAAGCCTTAGGGGAATAGCTGTGTGTGTATGTGTGCGGGTTTGTAAATGTGTGTGTGTGTTTGTGTGTTTCGGGTACATTTAATCATCAAGCACGCTTGGAATGATGACAGATGATGACAGAACTGAGCTTAGATAAGTAACTTTAAAGTAATGGTAAAATAATGTAGCTATAAAGACAATGTAATCTATATCATGTAAAGTATTCAGAGGATTAAAGGGTTGGGTTTGTAGTTGTATGTTGCAGGTCTCTAAAGGCAGTTGTGAGTTTATAACAGCTTTTTAAAGGGATATTGTACTGATAAAACACTTGAATGTACAGTCTACACACTTGACGTTCATGATGATATATCGAAATATAAATGGTAATTACACTTCACTGTGTTTGCTGGGATTTCACGCCACAGAAAACTATTTGTGGTCTCTAATTTTGGTGATTGTTTGGTGGCCCTAGCGCTCTTGAAACCTATTCAACCCAAGTCTTTAAATGAGAACAAACAGAGTGCTAGTCCTGTATGTTTGGTTTGAAAAGAGAGATCGTGTATGTGCTTCTTCTACACCCCACAGCACAATGTTTCTGGATGTATCCAGATACACATGGTTAGACTAAACGGGGATTGTTTCTAAGCAGCTGAAAACACAGTTTCAGACCAGACCGATCTCTTCCCTTTAGACTTCAACACTCATTGCATTTCTTCAGCGTATCCGATATGTGGTGAAATCTCTTTCCTCGACCCGTGGTTCTTTATGGGGGTTTAAAGCGGGCAGAGTCAATATCAGCCCCACGCTTTAGGCAGCCGGTTAAGTGTGATTAACTTTCCCAATAGATTCACCCCTGCCTCCCGGCAACGCGCAGTATAATAGCTGGTATGTCATTTTGTTGTGGGGAAAGCGGTAGGGGGGGTGTGCGCACGCGCGCGCGTGTGTGGTTGAGTAATGGGAACCGGCTATGAGGCCTCTGTGCCATCCATCTACAGTTGTGTAACTTTGTGTTTAAAGAAGTGTTGGGGGGGTTAGTTTAGTGATGGATTAAGGAACGGGGAGCGTCAGTCAAGGTCGGCGCAAAGGCTTTTTCTGCTGAGCTCACTTCCTGTTCTGCCCAGCAATCTCTCTGGGTGGATAACGGCAAGGAAAGAAAAGACACCTTTTATGTTCTTGACCTTTAACTAAGTGGGTTATATTTAGTTATTATATACTTTAGGGTGGAGCCTTTGCCTGAGGTATGAAAAAGAAACATCTACAAAATCTGTACAAATATTGCTGCAAAAAGGTTAAAGCTGCCATATGCAGTTTTTATCTATTGTCTCCTAGAGGCAGCAAACTGTATTGCAGTTGAATGTACCTCTTTCGATTAATGAGGTTTTCATTGTGTTTTACTTTGAACTCTCTGCTGAACATTGTGGGTTGCAGATAACTTAGAACCGTCTTGACTCATCTTTTGTCGCTAGATTTGACGTCGAAATGTCAAAGAGTCTGTTTTGAAGTTAGCTTGCTACGGCGGGAGGATTAAGCGCACGCACTGTCTCAAAGGAACTGTGGGCCAAATAAGATGAGATCGCACTTTGTTTATCCCCGAGGGGATATTCAGCGAGAACATTCGCCCACGCCACTCAGCGCTAATGGTACAACAACACTAGATCTTATACCTTACCAACTAAATATTGCTAGTAGATTAGTCTTATGGTCCTGTATACTCTGTGAATACCAGAAAGTTATTTTTGTGATTGATTGATGAATTAACCTTATAAGAATTCTACACATGTCAAGCCGTATTTTTAAGTATTGGATGTAAAAGTCTGAAGTCACATCAAGACGTTATTTTACATCTCCTTGCTCTGTGTTTGTAATAGATTGCAAATGAATTTTGTTTAGGAACCCCAGCTCGACTGACAGCCCCTGCTGCAAAGTGTGCAAAGATATATATAGTTAAATAGTTTCATGCAAAACCAGAGAGATGGTGAATACAGCTTTCTACTGGCGTATCAGGGACGTCCTCGTGGAAGCTGTGGTCTCTTCTGAAGCCGTTTCTGTGCGTTCTAATGTCTGAGGGCTATATTAAGATACATATTCTAGTCTGGAGGTCTATTAGCACAGGCCTGCCTCATCACACGACACTCCACAAACCATTATGCTAACAGAGGCAAGGGGAAGGGGCGCAGATGAAAGCTATGCGGGTGAAAAGCGGAGGAGAAATACAGTGGGGTGAAATGAAAAAGGTGTTTCTCACGCAGGGCAGGAGAGAGAGAGGAGAAATTGAGGAGTGGAATAAATGAACTCTGGCAGAGTGTGATGAAACCGGCAGTGGGATGAACAGGGGATGTAAACGAAAAGAGACACACCGGAGGGAAATTAAGAGGCCAGAAACGAACAGGGAGAAAAGCAGAGTGAGAAAAGGAGCCTTATAGAATGAGAGAGAGAGAGAAAGAGAGCGAGGTTGGCGTTGCCCGGGGGCAGGGCTGGATCATCCTCACAGAGGTCGTGCAGACACCTAACACCTCCCAGCTCCTTCTCCTCCAGCTCTCATGCCCATTTCTCTCTTTTGATTTTTCTTCCTTCCAGTTGTTCACAGCTACCTTTCTCCTATCCTCTCCTTGTCTCCTCTCCCCTCCTCTCCTCTCCTCTCCTCTCTTCCCCTCTCTTCTCCCCTCCCCTCCTGTCCTCTTCTTTCATCATTTGTCTTGTCTCTTTGCTTGTCTCTCCTCCTCTTCTCTTCTCTTCTCTTCTCTCCTCTCCTTTCCATTCATTTCCTTTCTTCTCCTTTCCCTATAAAATCATTGGAGTGATTTTCCACCTCGGGCAGCCATTGCTACACTGCAGGCAATTAAGTGATTGTTCATTCAACACTGAATATCTTTGTCCTTGGCGGAATATGAATTGTGTATCTGTTCTCCCAGCCAGGCACATTTATGAGGCAACAGAACTGTTAAAATTTCATACACAGCGTGTATTAGTGTTTTGATTGAGTGAAATGTGAGTCTTTTCTTTCTGGATCTGGTTTGTTAGTGACAATTAGAACACCAGGATGAACCAGATAAAGCTGGTAACTGAATTTCAAGTATTTTGTGGCTTTTGACTAATGTGACATTGATTAAAAAAGTTTCTTTTACAGGACATTTAAACATTGTAACACATGGTTGTGCAAAGATAGCAAAGTACTGCATTCACTCCATATCTATAAGTAAAAGTACAACTGCCTTTCAAGTACTTGAGAACATTACTCAAATATAATGATGAGGTACTTGTAGTTTACTTCCACCTGTTACAGTAAGAGCACAGACAAGATGTGTGTAGGATGAAGGCCCTTGGACGACAGAGCGCTAACTTATTTCCTAATGAATATCAAGAATGGCTGAAGGGTATTTTATAGAGCTCCAAAAAGGGGCCATAAAATGCCTACGTGGATGCAGATCATATTTTACATGGGTAGATATCAACTAGATTTCAATAAACAACATGAAGGGGAACCATGGAGACTTGAACGTCAATCATGGGCAGCCAATCGGACGCAGCCAATCGGACGCAGCCAATCGGACGCAGCCAATCGGACGCAGCCAATCATTTGCAGCCAATCGGACGCAGCCAATCGGACGCAGCCAATCATACCCAGCCAATCGGACGCAGCCAATCATATGCAGCCAATCATTCGCAGCCAAGCGTATGATTGGCCACAAGGTGGCAGCCGAGCACCTTTCACTGCTTCTAAAGGCGGGAATCCTTCCTCCGATGGCTCAAAGCCCCAAGTCCTACTGGTTCCCCCGTGCGCCCTGTCTCCATCAGGGCACAGGGCAGACGTTGGCATGCCTGTGTGTGTGTGTGTGTGTGTGTGTGTGTGTGTGTGTGTGCGTGTGTGAGTGCACGGAGCACAGAGAAACATCTCATCACTGCCTCCACAGAATCCTCTTTGTCCAGAGACTTCCTGCATTCCTGACCGTGCGGGCCAGCCCTGGCTGGAACAGGGAGAGTCCTATGACCCGCCTTGCGAACACAACACGATCCACAGCTGGATTGTCCGGGCGTGGGCCGGTGCTGAACAAGTTTCCTGTTGGAGCTGAAGAGAAACACTGAAGAGAAACACTGAAGAGAAACACTGGGTGTTTTCTTGCGTCGCTGTAGATTTTTTTTTGAATGTTCCCCTTCTGTTCTTTCTGTCATGAATAGGTGTTCAACTGTTGTCGAATACGCAGCCAGCAAATGTAAGGGACATTTACTGTATGTTCCCCATGTAAGGCATTATTGTTTAATGGCACTCCACATCATATGGGGGAACTATCGAGTCACGTAACTTTGTTGACCAATTGGAGAATTGTATTGTATTTGGCACTGAACGAAGCGATACCCGAAGTTCGGCTAGCCAGACGTTGCTTTGTTTGGTCGTAGAAGTTCAGGGCTTCTTTCCTACTTGATTTAAAGGTACAGTCCTTGATTTGTGTCGCGAATAGGGATGGGTATTGGCAAGGACCTCACGATACGATACGTATCGCGATACATGGGTCACAACTTTTTTTTTAAATAGCTAAAAATACAAACTTGCTGTGTAGCCTACCACCTGGGTAGTCTAATATGTACATCACATTATATTGATAACTCAGCGGACAAATTGAGTCAAAACTATTTAATTCAAAATTTGCATTCCAATTTATTCGAACGGTATTTGCACTGTGCTTTAAATCCGTTTAAAACATGAATAATGTATTGATCATTGAATTGGCCCCTTCATTTTTTATATCTATTCCCCATCTTGTTCTGTATATTTTCCTTGTGCTTAATTAATAAAACAACACAAAAAAGAAATAGGTCAAAAAAGTATTGTGAAAAAAGATATCGCGATACTCGGCTGTATCGATTAATATTTTTTTGCACAGACCTAGTGATTCAAATCATAAACAGTGAGCTAGGCTACCATCTTGTCTATAGGACAACACTAGAATGTTAAATACAGTTTGAAGTTATTTCTGCTTTTATCTAAAATCTGATCTTCGGAAATCTTGGCATTGCTTTTTCTTATCTCACTGTTTTCGTTCAGTTTTTATATATTTATAAATTCAAAAGATGTTATCTTCTCTGTGAATTGCCATTGACGTAGCTGATGCTGTCTGACGCCACAGTGTCTTCTGTGTGTATTGTGGTACCCAGCAGCACGCTGGCTGTTAAAATAGAAGCTGTGTGTGTGTTCACTGCATCTGTCACCCGGAACAATGACGAGGCATCTCTCTGACACCGGCTCAAAAAGCGTCCATCATAAATCACTCCCCTCTGCTTCTTTCTAGCTAATTCTCTCTCTCTTTTGTTCCTCCTTTATCCAATTCAATTCGATGGGCTTTATTAGCTTTATTAGCATGTGTGTGTGTATGTCCATCAGCGGTTAGCCTCGTCAAAATGACGAAAGTGACAGACTGTAGCTTAAGAAATGTAGGGAAAGCTGATAAACTAGCACCCTGTCCGGGGTGGGATCCTCAAGCTGTCGGCCTTCTGCTCCTGGGAGCCATTCAGCTAGCGCAATGCTACCTGCTGTCTCAGGAACAGTGCTAGCTGCTGTACCGGGGGTCTCTGGGGGTGGGGTGGCCTGAAGGACAAGCTATTCTCTGTCCATAGAAAGATTAGTAACACACACACACACAGATGTCAGATGCTTTGTGGGGCGCAAGCTGTAAACCATTTCTTTATTTCATATACTGTATTTCCCCATCCGTACAATAACCGTTAAAGAGGACAGAGGGACAGACAGATTGGTAAGGCAAAGCCCATTTAACGGACCTGAGTGCATTCAAGTGTCAAAACAGAGGGAAAAAAGGCAGAAATAGAATCGACAAAGACGACAAGGCTGGGCTGAGCTGATTGCGATCGATATTCTTGCTGCCGTTGACTATAAGATGTCAAATGGAGAGGTACAGGCCTTCATGGCTCCAAGCTTTCTTCTACACTGACAGATGGGCCCAAATATTTATTTATTTTATAAAAAATGATTATATACGCATTAAGTAAACTATTGTCAAGCAAAACATCCCTCAGAAAAACCTGTTTGGTTTGTGGTTTGGCATCAAGCTAATTTATTATTAACCAGCCGTATTTAAAAAATCCAATAATTTGTAATGTAACAGTATTTGAATAATTGCATTGAATAATACTGTATAAATAGAATACTAATAAAAAGAAAAGAAAACATGATGAGATAATATGCTGAATGTGCTATGGGGAAAGGAAAAGCTTAGGACCATAGCTTCAGAGTATATGTGCTCTGAACTTCCTCCAAATTTTTGTTACTAAATGACTAGTTAGTGGTGTTAGTAATACAGCTGTGGGATTGTTGTTGGAGCCCCAAACCTGCTGTAGCCATGTTAGCCGTGTGAACAAGCATTGACTGGCAGTTGTCTGTATGTGAAACACACTGCGTATAAAAGTACAGAGAGCCCGACTCTGCGAGAACTGCAGTGATTTGTATTCACGGCTACCTGCGTATTCAAAACCATTCTGCGCTGAAAGATTCCTTCACGCCATGCTGTAGCTCACAGAGCCATGCTCCAATGAGAAACGGCTCCGGTTTCTTCTTCTTCTTCTTTTTCTGCTGCTGCTGCTGCTGCTGCTGAGCGAATGAAGTCGTGAGTCTTGATTTGACTCTCTCATGTAGCCGAGACAGCTGCCATGCTCGGCCTAGCTGAGTTGCAATGGCTTGTGTGAAATATTCATGGAGAGCAGCATGCTTCAATAGACTTTTATTATGCTCTGGTTCTAGTGATAACTCATAAATTATTTAAAGCATGGAGAGTGAGAGAGATGCAGATTGCTTTTATGATACTTGTGCTCCCGTCGTGTACCCAGAGGCACGTGCGGTACTGAGCAGACCGTACGGCGACACGGGTAATGGATTCTAAAATAATACAATGAATAAAACATTTACACTAAGTCACAAAATAACCCAATTGACAATGAATGGTTGGGAAATTTAAAATTGTCAAGTGATTTCATTCATCGTAGAGTGATTTGATCAATAACGAAGCCATGTTTACATGCAGACAGACAATTTTGTACTGGCAGGCTATCATTATTGTGTCGTGGCCTTAAAGACACGCTGTTTTAACCGCTAGGCAGAGCTTGTAATGTTCCCCCGTCAACAACAAGACTAAATCTGGAAGGTCGAGAAGGGTGTTAGCTTGAAGATAGGGTTGTCCACCGCTTAAATGTTAAAGAGTGAGGGAAGCTTTGAGAAAGAGGCCCCCGGTGGTCTTCAGTGCAGCACATGACATGACAATTAAAAAAAAAGAGAAATCACATCACGCTGTCAAATCCAATGGTTATAAATGAGTGTTCTGAAGCACAGAATACAAGTAACATAACTACACCAGTAGGTGGCAGTGTACAAAATTATTATGCCCGTTAACCACAACGAGGTAGAGTTAGAAGCAGCTATTACAGAGAAAACCCATCGGCTGTCTGACGACGATATACCTCTGGGGCAAGGGACAATATCCCTGGTGTTCCGGTGTAGCCAGCGGATATCCGGATAACGGATAACAGATATCCAGGCCAAGACTTCCTCTGCCGTGGGCCGGTCATTGTTTACAGTCCGATTAGCAACTTGAGAGCGAGAATGGAGTTGGAGTTGAGTTTGGCTGATCTCTATAAACAGATACAGTATCTGCATATGAATGCAGATAAATCTTTAGCTAATGAAAAACTAAATCGGCGTCAGACGATAGATGCATTTCGGCCTTTTTCGCTCTACCAAAGACTGCTCAAACGTGATTGGTCAGTACTACTCGGACTACAAACGGACTGCAAACGGAAACCAGGACGCTTCCGATACCAAACTTGTGAGCCATTGCCTACAGATTCTGCATTCATATACAGATATCTGTTCATAGAGATGTTTACAGAGAAAACAGCTAGGTCCTAGGCGTTGTATAACTTAATCATTACGGATTGCATTATTTTGTAGGCAAGGTGGTGTGGTGGCCCTCGCACTACTGGCCAAGTTGGCCCCCCGTTGGAACATTGGTGAAGGACACTGGTTTAAATGGTTTATTTTCCTATGTGCTAGAAGTGCAACACTGGGGAGGTTTCACATTGCTCGCTTAAGCCTCCTCCAAGCCTCCACTGCCTCTATCTGCAGATGCTCACATCACCGCTGCATGGGGTCCAGGTCAGACCTGATTGGTTCTAATGACCAGGAACATATTCATGCAACTAACTCAGAACCACCGTTAATCAGAGATAACGAGCCGCAACTACTCTGTCAACAGTGATTCTGATTGGATAAGTGTCTGGTTGCCGAGGGCAGACAGACAGTCAAGCAGACAGACAGAGAGACAGAGAGACAGACTTTCCTTGTAAGTACCTGTAATTACAATAACTCATATAGTGGTAACACTTTATTTGGGGTGGTCCCTGCCATGTTCAACAGACATACCTGTAACGTGTCAACTATCTATCAGTACACTTTTAACAGTTTATCCTTTACATCCTTAACATGTCAGCTGTGCAAGTTAGCCAGGTTAGTACACCGTCAACAGATTGTTCGTCACAGTTTAAGGTCTCCTTTTGGAGGAGATGGTTGCTATGTTACAGATCTGGCGGTTGTTAGTTGCAGGGACCACCCCAAATAGAGTGTTACCGATAGCGCCTCACTGATACATAAGGGGAAACCCGACACACTGCATATTATATCAGATGCTATATTCAGCGGGAGACGAGCGGGCGATGCATTCATTTACTGATAAACCAAACCAGCCAGTCGATACACCTGGGTGGCAAAGCCCACGTCGCCCATCCATCAAACAGTAAATCAAACACACACACCCACACCCACATAGGCGGCCGTTCCAGCCCACATAAGGGTTGGTGGAGGGGTGGAAGGGTGTTGGTTGAGACACAGGGGAGTGATGGAGAGGGATTGTTGGAGAGAAAGCAGAGTTTGCCTGTATCGATTTGTCTTTCTTCTTGGCACGTCTGACAGCCTTGTTTTCTCTCTCTCTCTCTCTCTCTCTCTCTCTCTCTCCCTCTCCCTCTCACTCTCTCTATTTCTCTGTCTCTCTCTCTCTCTCTCTCTGTCTCTCTCTCTCTCTCTCTATTTCTCTGTCTCTCTCTCTCTCTCTCTGTCTCTCTCTCTCTATTTCTCTCTCTCTCTCTCTCTCTCTGTGTCACTCTCGGATCCCTCTTCATCTCTCTATTCTTTTGTCGCTTTAACTCCCAATTCTTTCTCTTCTCTTCTACTTTCTTTTTTCCTTCCATCTTCAATCTATTCATACTTTAAGCACTACATAAACATGCAATACAGCATCTGTAGCTGTGTGTCTACTATGTCTAATAGAGTGTTGTTTAGGGGACACACCCTCAGCCCGTAGCATCTTATCCCCCCCACCCCCCGGTGGAGCCTAAATAAAGGCACCAGTTAATCACTGTCGATGATATCACAATAAGCATGTTGCTGCTGAGAAGCTAACTGTCAAGCCGGAAACAACCGCACGGCAGTGTGGGTAATGTAGTTCACAGACTGGATGTTTCTTTTGCTCATGTGTTTGTTGTTTGAAGCTGTGTCAGCCTTGCTGTTGTCCTCCCAGTGAATCACAGCGAATTTGTGTTCTCCCTGTCCTGCCAGGGACCTGCTGGTGACGCTGGCGTTCGGTCAGGCCTTGTCGCTGCTGATATGCGGTATCGGCCTGACCAGCAAGTACCTGGCGGACGACTTCCACGCCAACACACCCGTGTTCCAGAGCTTCCTTAACTACATCCTGCTGTTCCTGGTCTACACCACCACGCTGGCCGTCAGACAAGGTACGCACCACTCTTCTTCTGCTCTTCTTTCCGTCTCTGTGCCTCTTCTTCTTCTTCAGACTGTTTCTTTCCTGACACCCCTTTCAGCTCAAAAGCTACTAATTAGGAAGAAACTACATAGCATGTAAATCTTTCTCTTTTTTTTGGTGTATAATATACTGACTGGCTACAACAATACTGCAACAACACTAACACACAAGGAGAGGAGATGTTAATGAAGTGAAAATAATTAGTAATTGGGTTAGTAATCCTTTACATAGATGAATACAAAATATTTGTGCGTTTCCATTTCAGGCACACTTGTTTGCCTTAGAAATGGACGTGTGACTTCAGGGGGGGTAGAGAAGGGGTTGGGGCTATGTTTTGTAACGCTGACTTCCACCACAGAGGCCCAGGCCAGCCACAAAGCGTGCAGTGCACCTTTTAATATTCCTGTTGGGCAGGAGTGTACATCCCAGTGCGTTTCTAGTGGAGGGAAGGAGCGTCGGCGCGTGCTGGCACTGATGTGAGCCCCGCTGACAGCCTGGCTTGTTGGAACATTTACTGACTGACTCCCCGGAGCCCGACAAACCAAACAACAGCTGCAGCTGGCAGGGGGATCTGATTGTTCGAAGGCAGAATCATAGTACCGCCCAACACTTAGCCAAAAAAAAACATTGCATGTACCTCTCAAGGCAGATTTACTCTTCTAGCTGTGAGTTAGACTGACCCAACAATATCATATTTAGTATTATACAGTATCATATTTAGAATATTAAGTATTATTATTGTGTACGCTGTGTCTGTAACTTTTTATCAAGACTCTCATCTCATATACTCTTAACTGGCTCGCACACAGACAGGAACAGAAGTGCATTTTGAAAGCCTTCTAATTACCCATAGTCCTTTGCTGCTTCACTGTTTTCCAACAGGGGGTCCCCAGTGGGGTCTGGCACCCCCGATGGGTTGTGAAACTCTTTTGTTGGGTCGCAGGATGATTTCAATCTCTTTGTGGATACCACCTCTCTAAACCCCTCCGCTGAAGAAGACGAGCAGAAGATAGAGAGAAGACAGAGGGGGAGAGATGAAAGGATAGGGCTGAGGTAGAAGTTGAAGGGTGGAGACAGCTGAAGGAGGGATCCGGGGGGGGGGAATAGAAAAGAGGGCGATGCAGAAAGACATTGCCATAGGCGAAGCGTTTCAACCGACCGGAACAACTGTCCCCACAGGCTCCAATCAATACGCGGCTGTACTGGCACGTATTATCCCTTTATCTGCCCTCCACACCGCTCTTAATTATTCAGCAGACCAGGGCCGACTGGAAGCCCTCGTGAGAGGCTTTCAGCCAGAAAGGTGTTTACTCCAGGTTCCTGTGTGACAGCCGTGGCAGAAAGGGAAAGGAATTAAACTTTCTGACACCACTGGGAGACATTCTGCGGTTTTGACGCACCGCATTGGACATTTGTTAGTGTCCTCAAATAAGGACATTTTCTGTCGACTGATAGTCAGAGCTGTTGACTATTGATGGATCTTTTTTTTTCTTCTACATGCAGCAACACAGAAGGAAGAAAATAACTCATGGACGGATTACTCATTCACTCACTATGTTTCGGTTGACTAAGGCCAAATGGACCGTTTAACAAACCGACTAATTGAATTGCCATTACTAACTATGACGGATCAACTGTACTGACATAATAATCCTCTTTTTCTCTCAATACTTTATCCTCTGTCTTTCTTTCTATCTCCAACCATCTTTCTTCATCTCTATCTGTCCCTATCTCTATCAGGGGAGGAGAACCTGCTTGCCATTTTGAAACGAAGATGGTGGAAATACATGATTCTAGGTTTAATAGATATTGAGGCAAACTACCTGCTCATCAAAGCCTACCAGTACACCACTCTCACCAGCGTGCAGGTCAGTGAGGGCAGCGTGTGTGTGTGTGTGTGTGTGTTAGCGTACGCGTGTGTACTGTGTGGCTGATTTTCATAGGCCCCAGAGTTGGCCTACCTGTAAGCCCTACCTGCTCCACGTAATAGCACCATGTACTTGTAAGTCGCTTTGGATAAAAGCGTCTGCTAAATGCGTCTGCTAAATGCGTCTGCTAAATGCATCTGTTAAATGCGTCTGCTAAATGCGTCTGATAAATGCGTCTGCTAAATGCATCTGTTAAATGCGTCTGCTAAATGCGTCTGCTAAATGCATCTGCTAAATACATCTGCTAAATGCCCTAATTGTAATTGTATTTTTCGTGAACATGATGGTCTTATTGCGATCTTATTTTTGACGTTGGTTTACACGGTCTCCGACCAGACGTGGGTTGGATCGTAAGGATGCGACAAAGATAATATTGATGAATACCAGCTCTGTCGGTAAAGTGAAAGTAAGATCATTTGATCATATGCGCGTTTCATGAACGAGGGCCATTTTCTCTATAATTGTAGTTTATTTTAGTTAGTTCGCTTATATATATACTGTAGTTTACTACAAGGTTATGAATGCTTTTGGTGCATTTATGGAAAGAATGTGACCGTTTTGTTGCTATTTCGGGAATCTAGATTCCCGTGGAGTATGGCGTGAATACAATACCTCCCGAATGTGGCGGTGCAGTGCATTGAGGGATGCCGTGAATGCAACAAATCCCGCAGGCCCATTATGACAGTTTTTTTTTTTACAGTGTATAATTGCAGATTTCAGCCGTTGCGTACTAAACTGCTCAGGGGCCCGAAGAGAAATACAAATTGTTCTGAGCAAGAGGCGTTTGTGGAAAGAGCTCCTAATTTTCACTACAACATTTTCAGGCCCTTAACTAGCACTTTTATTCACATCAATCTCCCCCACAACTCTTAAATCAGCGCACACACACGGCCATTAGCATCTCCTAGTGCTAAGAGGGCGGGGAAGGAAATGCTACCCAAGGGGACCGAAAGTGTTTTCCTTCATAACAGCCCCCCCCCCACCACCATTCTCACACACACACACACACACACACACACACAAATGCATACACATTTTAGATTTATGTTCTTCAACAGCCTCTTTGTCATGCCTTGTTTTTGTAGGATTCCCCCATGGCTTGTACTCTGTCACTCACAACACTGGCTCATAATATAATCATTTAGCAGTTACAGTTAGGAAACGTGTGTCCACAATGACCTACCGAGAGCACAGTACTAAGGAGAGGCTTCAGACATCTAGCTTACAGGAGGGTCTGGGTTTGAACTTTCTGGGCTGCGATCTGGTCTAGGCAATTGACCTAATTTGCCAACTAGGCAATTAGTCCCAGTAGAAAGTTCAGACAGACAGGCAGATAATAATAGATAATACAGACAGACAGACAGACAGATTATAGATAACACAGACAGACAGATTATAATAGATAATATAGACAGACAGACAGATAATAATAGATAAAACAGACAGATAATAGATAATACAGACATATAATAGATAAAACAGACAGACAGATAGATAGAGAGATAGATAGATAGATAGACAACAAAAGACCATATAATCTATAGCTGACCCACCATTGCACATCTCTGTGCAGCTGCTGGACTGTTTCGTGGTGCCAGTGGTGCTGCTGTTGTCCTGGTTCTTCCTGCTGGTCAGATACAAGGCCGTGCACTTCCTGGGCGTGGCCGTGTGCCTGCTGGGGATTGGCTGCATGGTGGGGGCCGACGTGCTGGTTGGCCGGCAACAGGGAATGGGTGAGTGTGCGCACACACACACACACATACAGTACATCTTTAGTTAGTGTGTATGTGGTTTACTGTAGACATGAGTGAGTGCAGAAGATTCTCTGCACTAGGTTTTAATGACTATCTTTCTGTATCATATTGTCATGTTAGATACTCCATATCTCTCATGGTATATATCTCCATACTGTATATTATAGCCTGTATGTGTGTGTGTGTGTATATATACTGTATATATATATATATATATATATATACACAGGTATAAGGGAAATG
>JAODLI010058202.1:0-15545 GCA_027575585.1 Percopsis omiscomaycus | reverse complement strand
ATATAGGGCTTTTTGTGTGAGACGGTCATCCAGCCCCAGAAAACGGAATTTTCCCCACGGGCACGAAAGGGTTAAGGTGAAACAAGGAGGAACATGTCACCTTTGAACCACTCAACTTCCCATCTTGAGAAAGTCAGAGAGAGGGATGTTCCACATTTCAAACTCCTTAAGTTACACCCCTACTTAATATCACTCAGCACTACGCTGGAACCCCTTTGGAACCAACCACGGAGCCAGAACGTTTTTGTGAGAGGGTGAGATTTAAAAAGAAAAAATTAAGAAATGGCACGCAAAGTTAGAAGAATGACAGAAAGATAGACATGAATTAAAATGATAGAGGGGTGTTTCTGTACTCGTGGTTGTACATGCCACAGACACCCTCTGTGGCCCTGTCTGGCTTAGTGAGTGTGACCTGCAGGTCGCAGGGGTCAGGTGTGGAGCGTAAACACACAGGCAGGGGTGGCCACGAGCAGCCAGACAGGGATTCTTCCACAGCTCTCAACAAACTCAGTACTCACAGACACAAAAGATTAGCGTTTGGTCTGACTACATAAAGTATCGGCATAAAATGAATGCTGGTGTATAAAGTTTAAACAATATGAAAAAAGTTATAGGACTACTGCGTCTCAAGATGACAAATTACCACCTGCTGCTTGACATGGACAGTGTCCATTATGTTAATAAAAGACAAAAAATGCATGTCAGGACAATAAAGGCAATATAACCTTTCATGGTGAGCACAAAATCTGGAATGCACTTTATTCTAAAAATTCCTAAAAAACCTGCCATGTCAGCTGGTTAACGGGGGTAGAAAAGTGAGGTTGGTGCCTATTTGGTGCCTATCAAAAACCATCTAGGCCATCTTATAATGGGACTGTATTGGGCAAGGTATATTAGAAAATATATGAATGAGCGTACTTTGAAACTTTATGAGGTGATGTGGTGAGCATAATGAGGTGGTAAGACATTTGTACACAGTGAAGACAATCCAAACTATTTGGGGGCAATGGGAAGACCATGTCTATTCCCGAAAACCTTGTTTTCTACTCAATCCACATTTCCTTTTTCCTGTGGAAATGCTTCAGAGAAAGTGATAAAAGACAAGCTCTACATCCCCAATCATGCGTGCATGCTTTATGAGGGGCACACAATTGTTTGCACGTCGACCGATGAATCGGGCCTCACAAGCCCCACTGCGCTCTGAAACACAGATCTGCATGCCAGATACAGTAGGTCTGATTGAGAAACGACACCCCTGATAGAGGGATAAGGAAAAGAGGAATAAACAGATTTATCAGTCTGATGTCTTCGGGTGAAGCCTGTAGCTTGGCTGTGTCACCCATTGGCTCAGAGGGAGGAGGATTAGGTAGGGAAGACGGATATTGCTCTGTTATTCCAAATAAGACAGGGGTGGGAATAAGCACAGAGGCAAAAAGATACTCCTAGTATACCGTAGTATGGTTGAAGTGCGCACACAGCTAGGTATCACCTATTGAAAACACTGCATTATTAGGATGTGTGTGGATTCAACTCAAGATTAAATCTTTAAAAGCTCATGAACATTTGTAGGGCAGGTGGTGGAGCACACTAGATATAACATACAAGAAGTTGATTAATTAATCTCAACTCTTCAGATGTTATGGCATAAATTCACTAAAATGTAACAAAGATTATAATCAAACAAGTAGAGAAAATAAATAGTGGCATAATTCAGCCATACCTGCCGAAGCACAACAAAAGCTGAATGCTCTAGTTTAAGGTATGGAATGTGCATTCTTTGTCAGGACATGGAACGCTTGCAGTGTAAGGCATGGAGCAGTTAGAGACAGGCTGGACTGTGGATGAACTTGATGTGTCAAACTGTGTAAAACGCTTTAACATGTTCTCCCAGCCTTTATAATGTCCGTTTTACGCTGCCTTCTGGTATAGTCAAACATTAAGACACAGACATCCTGTCCCCACTATAAGACCCTAACACATGTATATCCAGTTTCATTATTTTGGCTGAGCACTGTATTGCCTTTAAGGATGCTTACTTGATATGAATCAAAAGGCTTATTACACATGATTAACATTACCTACCAGAATGTAGTTTAAAGATTTGATCTTACAGTAAATGTGCTTTGAGATATATAAAATGTGTAATGAAGACAACTAGCAGTAAAAGGGCCTTCCTGTTGTTCCTCTACATGCATCTCCAACCAGCAACTACATCCAGCTGCAACCCTGACACCAGGCCAGCAGAAAGGGAATCCCTGGTATTCAAGCCTCCTGGAAAAGATTCCTCAAATTGTGTATAGGTTCTCAGACACATGTTTAAGAGTATCTCATGACATCGCCACCATTTTGTGTAAAAACAAGGGAAGTGACATGTGGGCTCATTTGCTTAGGAGATCTGTATAGAAATATATAATTTCTCCACCATTACATTTTGTTAATATTCATCTAGGACAACCAAATATAATTAGCAAACTGTACTTTTCTTATGTTAAATAAACCAGGTTTACAGTCAGTCACTAAGCTGCGTCATCAAAACACTTCACTGGGACTTGCTTCTCATATGAAAAACACTGCGTTGATGAATGCCTGTCAAAAAGCAGGCCTATATGAATGATTCCACCCAGCTGGGGGAAAAAAGACAAACACAGTGAGGATCTTCATTAAGAAGCTAGGCGGCCTAGTGATTGTACGTAACCTATTCATATCCACACAATAAGGAAACTCTGAATAGGCTGGGAGAGCAGCAGGGCCTGAATACCTGGGTGCTGATGTATGAGCAGACACAGTCAGCACCATGCACCCGCTGGTACTATTGGCCCACTATTGGGTTATTGTCAAGCAACACACAAACTCCATGCACACATAGAGTCTGTTTTGTCAAAGAATGGCATCGCAGGAGGATGTGGATAAAATGGTGGAAGTGAGGTAGTGGGAAGGGATGCCAGGGAAAAAAAGTTTCAGAGACCCCTTGAGAATTATTGGACATTTAACGGCACTTATTAAAAAAGTCTGCCTGTCTCTCTAGAAGGCCCCCATATATTGTTCTTTGGATCATGAGTGAGCTTTATTCTGACTGCCAACTTCCTCCTCCAGTTTAATCTAATTTTTTGATATATTACATTGCTTTTGATGTTCATTAAACAATTCCCTGAACCAACATCAACATTGGAAACTTGTGTAGGAAAACCTAGTAGAATTGGTGCCTAAATACTGTTTTTTTTTTTTTTTTAAATCAGTAAATTGAGGTGATTGACAGGCAGTGTTTGGGGTAATGAGTTAGGCTACATAATATAACATAATATGGTTATAATTTACCATTTACCATTAAATTTACAGAAATCTCTACTTATAATGAGAAGTAATAGACTACATATAATGTATTACATTTTCAAAGTAACTTCCCCAAAACTAGTGGCCTACACTGAAGACACATTATACCAGTACAGCACAAGGCAATTTATTCCTCTCTCCTACATTGAGACTAGGAACTGCAGTGGAGCCTCCACACGCGCAGCTGCTCTATGTGTGAATGACTCCCTGTGCACTCGCTCACCATGGTTCTCATGTGAGTTGGCCAGGGGCAACACCCAGTGCTAACGTGCCAGGGGAGGATTTCCAGATCCTCAATAAGAGCTAAATAAACCAGCCACCACATCTGGGAGAGCAGTCCTTGTTTTCACTTAATGATGATAGCTCAAGTTTTATGCACTGCTGCCTGTCACACTTACTCACTTAATCATCACCGCATTCTCTCGCCAAGGCATGGTGCACCCCTTCCTTTTGTGGGGTCGTCACTCAAAAAGTTTGTCAATTAATATTATGATGCAATTTGACAACATACAGTTAAAACTGTGTTGTCGACACACAGCTAGGCGAGTTAAAGCTCCTACATTTGACCCATCTTAACTAGTTAAGAATAGTGCGCAGCCACACTGCATTGCCCAGGCACCAACTCCAGTTTTAATGCCAATGTCTTGATTTAGGGAAATGGCAAGAGTATTACCTTTCACACAAATCTTTGCATGCTATGCTTGTTAGTTTCATCATTTCCCATTATTTCCTAAATAAAAACACTTGTGGATTTAGTATAAAGAAAAAGTAGCAATAACAATTTTTACATAAATTAAGATCTTAACGGGCATAAATTAGTTTTACTCACCCATCATTCGAGCAGGTCATAAACTCTTCTTTGATCTTTGGGTGCCAGCAACCACCGTTCAACATGGCTGTATGGCCCTGAAAAAACCAGAAGGCAATAATATAAGCAAAGAAATTCTTAATACTTTTTTTATTTTGTTTGCATTGACAGAGGTAAGGCCTTCCATATTTACATTTACATTTATAGCATTTAGCAGACGCTTTTATCCAAAGTGACTTACAATTAGTACATTTTACATGGAGCAGGTAGGGGTTGGGCATCTTGCTCAAGGATGCTTGCAGGTAGGCCACCTCCGGGGTTTGAACCCACAACCTTCTGGCCACCCAGACCAACACCCAGACCACTAGGCCATCCTGCCCCCACCCTTCAGTTCCATATGGAACTGAAGGGTGAAAAAACAAATTAAAATGGAACCCGAACTCAAAACAGGAGGATGACAAGGCTTCAACCAAGCTAGCAAGTCTAACCAATTCCTGGTCAGGGGGGCTTGACTGGCAGCAGTGGGTGTGAACCCTAAAGATAGGAGGCAAGTTTGAGGCTGCGACTCTAAACAGCCAGAACAAAGCAATGACCTCCAGCATTTACCTCTACTACAACGGCCCTCTGGAGAATTAGTCAAAACAAATAACCTCTCCAGAGAGGGGACTACCCAGGGAGAGGCCTTACCCACTGCTGGGATATACGAACATTCCAGTGCAATGAGTAGAGGCTTGCAATTGACATACCCCTAACTGACAGCCGCCTCGAGGAGGGAGAGCTTTATATGTGCCCATGTTGACCAAATAGCATTGGTATGTGGATCAGGAAGAGAAGCTTTCCTGCTCACTGTAAAACATTGTAAACACAACTCTTTGATCACTGATACTGATCAGATTACTACTGCCTATCTTAATTTTGAGGACCACTGAAAACTAAAGAACCTGTTGCTTGGTTTTTAAGGTTTATGGTTACATCTGCTGGGAGGTTTAAAGCTTAATGGTTTAGGCATTACTGAATTGCTCCCATGCAATGCCCAACAGCATCAAAACAAACAGTATTGTTTTTAATAGCAGGGAGGAACTACCACCATTGCCAACGTAGAAAAATATAGTTTACGTTCTTAACAGTCCAGGAAAACAAATGACCAATGACTAAACAGAAACAGACTGATATTTACACTAACAGTAAACACTGCATCAGAGGACCTTAATGACAAACAGGGCCACAGGGAGAAACAGGCTGCCCAAATGTAAGGCAAGTTGCATGCGTTCGTGTGCACTACCACTTAAGAATTATTCAATACAATATCAAAACATAATTTATAAAATCACAAAAAGCTGCAATTGTCAAAAGGGGTAAAAGTTCTAAAACACGTTCCACACAAAAAAAATAATCATATTTTATTCAAATAGATGTCATTAATCTTCAGAAGAAATTAGAATGCCCATGACAGTAGCAAAGTACATATACAGACATCTGTTTTTTTTCGCAGCCGTCTCAAAAGCCCTTCAATCACCCCAAATCCCTTGTCATCTCCAGATGGGGAATAGTTACTAGACACCACGTAGGACACCCATGTACACTAGTCAGTCAATGGCCCCTTAACTCATTTATATGGGTAGTACAAAGCATATCTAATTGCACTGCAGCTGCCCTGCATGGTCATTGGTAACACATTTGGCTTTAGCAAATAAGCTCCATAGATGGTAATTTAACAGGAAACTGCAAGGTCCATTTATAGAACAGTATGCAACTGAAGAAAAGTAAAGAAATATTTTATTAGGCATAGCACGTCAGCTCTTGAGTTAAGCATACCTTGGTGTTCGCCATGTCTACAATGTACTGGTCTCCTTTGATACACTCCATGACATTGAAGCCATCGCGGTCCAATACTTTGGCTTGTGCATTCCCAGAAATAACCAGAATGACGTCACCAGTGATGCTGTACTGCAGCGACTTGATCTGGTGGCTGAAAAGACAAACATGAACACAGAGGCTGCAAATACAGTTCAGAGACAGATCTCCGACAGACAGAAAAGATACTCATAATGAAAAAAATAGTCTTTTAACTAAGGCAGTAAACACAAAAAGCATACTAGTGAAACCTCATTAAGTACAATTAAAAATTATAACCAATCAAAATGTTTAGCATATCGTAAAGGCAATGTCTCCTATGTCAAAACCTTCCCATTCTATAGTATTAGCTGACCTTTTTAAAACAAAACACACACTTTGACACTTTTCGTAGTCACTGATAAAAGATTCAACACACACACTATTACACCTTACCATGCGATCACACCGGCAGTGACTTCAAGTGATAAAGCGGCCGGAAGTCATTTAGTTCCAATGGTCACTGGGCTACACTGAGCGACCAAATCGCTGCGACTTGGCAACAAAAAAAGTTCTGCCAAGTTAAACTTTATGCAAATGAGGAGTGACAGCAAATAATAGGGCAGGTGTTCTCCTCGCATATTCTTTCACTGTGAAACATTTTCTTAAACTTTAGTTCCTATAGCATTCAAGTTCCCCATAGCCGAAATGGAGGAGAGACTGATCGCAGCTGTTGCTTGCTTTCCTGTCTACAATTTACGGCGACGTGGAGTCAGATCTCTGAGATTGTTGGGATGAGTGGAAAGGTTTAATCAAGTGAATGGCAAATTTGAGTAGTTGTCAATGATGCTAGCTAAAAATCCTCATGAACAATACACTACGTTAGCATCGCCCACAAGCTGGCTGAACGTCGCGGTCGGCAGAGCAGGGTGGCGACAGCGACTCAGAGCGACAAAGTCTCTGCCGGTGTGAGCTCAGCATTAGGGCGAGTTTTACAGAGTTTTACAGACACAAATGTGGACCATTCTACCAGAACAGTCCAGGTCAATATCACATAGCATTAACACAGCAGGGGGCAGTCGGTAGTCATGCTTCAATGCAGCAGGCATTAAGGCCTATTGTTAACATAAAAGCAGGGCTGTTCTCAGTGCTTTGCTAATTGGGGGCTTTGGCACATTTAGAAGCCAAGCCGACAGTGCCAAAGGATCAGGATCCTCTTTGTTTCACTTGGACTGAGCGGAGGAGATGCCCTATCAGTGCCTGGTGTGGAGAAGAAAGTGGGCTGGTGGACCACACACACTTTGGCTTTATAAATAAGCCTAGTGTGTCAGTGAGCGTACAGAATGGCTCGCAATGTAATCAGATTAAATGTGTCATGTAATTTTCTTGGTAAAGGAAAGGCTTCTTTAGTACAAGCCATTGGTTTCCAAAACCATGACGGCTTCCATGAAACAGACTAAAAGTGAAGACCCACAAGTCCTAACATCTGCTTTCTTTGTCAGTGATTTTAATTTAAATATAAGGATGTCCCAAAGTTGAGGCCCAATGAAGCAAAATGTATACATTTGTATATTTGTGTTTTAATTTTGAAACAAATCTTCATGCAGGAATCACTTCCATTAACAGATTTGATCTGTTCATGGCGATGTAAAATTTACATTCTGCATCTACCAATGTTCTGATTTGGGATTTTCTCTTAGGCTGAATGAAATTTACGTCCGATTTGTGGCATGAGCTGGCACCGTACCTTTCTCCAAAACTATGAGAAACTGACTTATGGATAAATAAATGTATAAATAGTATACTATATATGACTACGACTCACAGATGAAGCTAACAACGTCTCTCTCTCTCTCTCTCTCTCTCTCTCTCTCTCTCTCTCTCATATATAGTATTAGTATACTAGTATATCTCCTCTGTCCTGGCGCCGCAATGGTGGAATGAGCTTCCTGCAGCAGTCAGAACAGCGGAGTCACTGCCAATCTTCCGCAAAAGACATAAAACCCACTTCTTCAAAATCCATCTCGGTACCTCAGCCACCGATCTTTCTACTTCATAGCACTAACAATCCTAATTCTATCCTCCTTTCCTCCCTTAAAAAAAAAATGTATTAACTTTTATAAGGAACGAATAATACACTTTGAGTAATGTTGTGCAAATACATAGATGAAGTAACCTTGTTACACGATGCTGCTGACAAATGTATTAATTGTAAGTCGCTTTGGATAAAAGCGTCTGCTAAATGCTGAAAATGTAAAATGTATATTAGAAGGTATGTGAACAGTCTGTTCTCGTAGTCAACGTGTTGGATGTTGGAGAAACGGGCGGACATAAAGACCTGAGCAACTCTGGCAAGGGCCAAATGGTCATAGCCAGACAACTGGGTCAGAGCATCTCCCAAACGGCAACGCCTGTGGGGTGCTCCCAGTGAGCAGTGGTGAGTACCTACCATATTTGTTATTTGGCGTCCAAGACTCAACTGACAGAAGGGATACTGTGGCACAAGTGGCAGAACATTTTAATAATGGTTACGGGAGGAATGTGCCACAACATAGTGCATCGCACCCTGCTGCGTACAGAGCTGTGTGGAGGCAGACTACTCGGAGTGCCCATGCCACCCATAATGTTTTGAATCATCGGTGTATAAAAATGTAGTAAATAAACTGAAACGTCCTCTCACTTTCAACTGCTTTAATTTTTGCAAACTTAGCATGCGTAAAGATTTTTATGAACATAAAAAGATTCAACTACCAAGACATAAACTGAACAAAGTTTCACACACATGTGACTAACAAATGGAAAAATGTGTCTCTGAACAAAGGGGGGTCAAAAGTAACACTCAGTATCTGGTGAGACATTTCTGGGGTGCATAGCCCCAGCCCTCACTCTCCAATCCAATAGGTCCCAGACATGCACAATTGGATTGAGATCCGGGCTCTTTGCTGGCCATGGCAGAACTGTGACATTCCTGTCTTGCAGGAAATCACGCACAGAACGAGCGGTATGGCTGGTGGAATTATCATGCTGGAGGGTCATGTCAGGATGAGCCTGCAGGAAGGGTACCACATGAGGACTGAGGATGTCCTCCCTGTAATGCACAGCATTCAGATTGCCTGCAATGACAAGTTCAGTGCGATGATGCTATGACACACCGCCCCAGACCATGACAGACCCTCCTCCTTCTGTCTGGTCCAGCGAAGGTGGGTTTGTGCCTATTGGCGACGTTGTTGCCAGTGATGTCTGGTAAGGACCTGCTTTACAACAGGCTTACAAGCCCTCAGTCCAGCCTCTCAGCCTATTGTGGACAAGCACTGATGGAGAGGTTGTGCGCTCCTGGTGTGACTCGGGCAGTTGTTGTTGCCATTCTGTACCTGTACCGCAGGTGTGA
Source organism: Percopsis omiscomaycus (assembly GCA_027575585.1). Taxonomy (NCBI): domain Eukaryota; kingdom Metazoa; phylum Chordata; class Actinopteri; order Percopsiformes; family Percopsidae; genus Percopsis; species Percopsis omiscomaycus. The sequence continues at coordinate 6,186 of JAODLI010058202.1, read as the reverse complement.
TATTCAGATGTACCGATCCTGTGCAGGTGTTGTTACACGTTGTCTGCCACTTCGGGGACGATCAGCGGTCCTTCCTGTATCTCTGTAGCGCCATCTTAGGCGACTAACTGTTCGGACATTGCAATTTATTTCCCTTGCCACATCTGCAGTCCTCATGCCTTCCTGCAACATGCCTAAGGCACGTTCCCGCAGATGAGCAGGGACCCTAGGCATCTTTGTTTGGTGTTTTTCAGAGTCAGTAGAAAGGTCTCTTTAGTCTTCTGAGTCTTTTTAACTGTGACCTTGAGTGCCTTACCATCTATGTGTTCCACAGGTGTATGTTCATTGATTGTTTGTGGTTGTTTGTGGTTCATTGGACAAGTATGAAAAACATTGGTCTACATCCTTTACAATATAGATTTGTAAAGTAATTTGGATTTTTACAGGAATATCTTAATATAGTGTCCTGAAAAAGGGACGTTTCTTTTTATGCTGAGTATATATAAATTAAACTTCATAATGAATAAATCCTGCGGAAATTATTCCGTTTGACAGTCGTAGGACTTCACATTTATGATAAGCGTCTCAGTGTAGAAAATCAGTCTACTTTTAGGCCCTGTGCCCTTTCTGCAGAAACAAAATGTTATTGTAACTTTATGCTGTTTGGCAACAGGGAAGAAGAATCAATAATGAAACTTTAATTGCCCTTACAGCGTTGGAGAATATACGCAAATTAATTTATTTCCAAACCGCTCAGTGTGAAGTAATGGGGGAAAACAAAATGCATTCATTTTCAAATTTCTGGTTTCCCTGGAGTGTCATAGATGACAACATATTAAGATCATTGGCTCAAGAAGATATGACAACACATACATGGTTATGGATGAAACTATGATCCTTGATGTTGTGGCCAAATGGCCCAGGTCTACATGACTTAAGAGTACTAAATATATATTTAGCTACAGTATATTGAGACAGAAAGTGTACCTTTGCCTCTGTGTCAGTATCATATTGTTTTAACATGTTTTATTTTAATAATTGTATTTACTGTGTGTTAAATTTCACTGTACAGCACCTCATAACTTCTTATATATTAACATTACCAAGTACATACAGTGGGGTCCAAAAGACTTTACTAAGAACTGCCTATGATGACAATATAATCTGACAATCTGAACACAAGTCAAGACATTTTGTTAAGATTAACAAAAAGTTATCCAAGGTTCAACTCCAGTTTATTTTGAGGAAAGGAAATAATGTGCAAACAAAATATTTAGAGATTTTTTTTTTTTCATTTTTTTTTTCCCGTGACAGAACTTGGTAATGGACTCAGACTTTTGGACCCCACTGTAATTTAAATGAACCAGTAACATCTGCCCAATCTTATTACCCTTAAATTATTGCAACAGGTGGTCATTTCAGGACACCCATTGTAAATGTGGGACACTAGCTTTATACAGGTTAAGCATTATTTCAGCATACTTTCTAAAGAGAGGACTCACCACTCGCAGGGCTGCAATGATCTAAAAGCCTGTAAAGCTTGATCCATCCCAGCGAAATCCCAGAAGCGTACATCATAATCATATCCCCCGGTAACCAGCCGAGCTCCAGATGGGTCCAGGCCCAGGGCTGACACCTGGAGAGACAATCACTTAATTTAGGATTTAGAGACTCCATGTTCTTTTATCAGCACTGCTAGAAAACCATTAAAAAAAATTATATATACACACACCGGTACATTCTTTCCCACCGATCATGTAAGTATTTGCACCAAAGTAGGGATGCTAATTTTTTTTTTTAAATGACCGATAGCCGGCAAGATTAAAATGTACTATTTAGAATGGAAGAGTGTCTAAAAAAATACCAATAGGCTTACAACAAATGTGAGGTTTATTTTTACATGTACATTAAAAACTAATGGATTGAAATATTTACCAAGATAGTGCATAGTTATGTTAACTGGTAGTTAACCGGTTCAACTGTTGACAAATGTACTAATTGTAAGTCGCTTTGGATAAAAGCGTCTGCTAAATGCTGTAAATGTAAATGAATTATTTTAACAAAATTAGTGTAAAGACTCACTGTTTTTGTACCATGCTGCAGAGTAATCTCATGAGTGTCTGGAATTTTCTTCACTGGATTCTGGAAAAGAGAGAAAAGAAACAGAAGGTGGGATATTGTAGGATTGGTGGATGTAAGGGTGGGACTGTAGTGATATGGAAGTGATATTGCTACAGTCATAGGCATCATAATGGGGGTGTGGCGTGGTAAAACATCAAGTAATATGCAATCCTCCAGTGAGAAACCTGATTTATTCTCTTTAAAATGTTAGCAGTTTAGGGACATCAGCTTTACTCATTTGGTCTGTGATACTTTGTCTTATATTATAGTCTAGTATAATAGTTATTATAGCACAATTTACAGGTAATCTGATGGCTATAGGTACGGTCCTTCTGCTTTGCTTCCAGCAGTGAGATGTGCTGAACAAGGCATCATGAATTTAATCATTTAAAAAGATTCAAATAAGTTTATGAAATCCACATGCTTGTCTCACATTTGCAGTTAATTAATTTATCCATTTACAGTACTCTGTTGAAATGCGTATTTCAGAGAGACTGCTTTAAGAATAATTAGGATACGGGTGAATTTTTTTTATTATAACCACCACTTACAATATTTCTGATGGTTTGTTTTGTTATTTCCTGTATAGACCTGTTTAATTACTTGTATTTTTTTCCAATGCTATTTATGGTCGTTTATACTGCATATTTTAAGCTGTTATGCTATTAAAATAAGTGGTTCATTGCATCTCTAGCAATTAACCATTTATTTAGCGGATCACAGTTCAGTTTGCGAACCACTGTTTCAATGGTAAATTTAATTCAAATTTAAATACGGCCATATATCCTATCCAATTAAAACACTGCAACCTCTGTGGAAATATACTTTTTGTGATTATCTTTACAGTGGTGCTCGATTTAAGAGTTGACAAAATGTTGCAGTACTGTATACTGTATGATCTATTCTATATGTTCAATGCTTGAATTGGGCATCTAGGTAAAATCTCAAAGTCTGGCTGAGCAGCTCCCAGTTGCAGGAAAGCAGAAACAATATTTAAAACAAAAAGATCAAGTCAGTATAAGTAATGGAGGCTCTGGGCCCATATTTAAGCATCTCGGAGTAGGGACTTATTAAGTGACGATAAATTCTGAGTGATACAAATTTGTACCTAATTTTAGGCATTGTTGTGAAAGCATAAAGCATTTATCAACTTTCTTAACCTAGGAACCTACTCCCATCTCCACTAGGATTAGGAGAGCCCGAGAGCTTTCGTAACAAGTTAAGAGCCAATGGTGTTAAGGCATAGACAGACAAAACGTATTAAGAGTGAGTTGTGAGAATAGGCGTTAAATCAGATCAGCCTACCCTAAGAAAGCTGGACCTCATCTGTCATGCAACACTAAAACTATCATGTGCTGCCATCTAGTGGTTAACCATTAAACACACCACATGCACTGACATCATTGGCATCTGTGTGTGCGTGGGGGGAATCTTATTAAATAAAAAACAAAACCCATGCAGAGGAGTCTAAAACTGCAGACATACATCATCATCATCATCTTCCCTTTCATCATCATCATCGTCATCATCATCGTCATCCTGGGTTTTGCTTCCTGTGTAGTCCGGTGGTAGAGGTGGACCAACAAACTCATCCTCGTCATCTTCTTGGGCAGTCAGCGTCGAAGGAACTGGGGGCCCAATAAGGCCCGATTCAGAGTCGGACTCACTACTGCTCCCACTCTCCTGCTTGCTGCAAGTAAACAAATATAACTTATCAATGGACTCCCTGAGGGCTGTTTCACAAAACCAAGATAGCGGATTAAGCCGGGATTTTCCAGATATCCTGTCTGAATTAAGATACATATTGGCATTCAGTCAAGTACTATTATTATTTTAACATTGTGATGGTAGCCTACCATTATGCACTTTATGTTTATCCATGTGGGCATCGTTACTGTTCCGATTGTGTTTTTGAAGACTGCTGTTGTTCTAAATTTGACAGATAGGCCTTTAATAGACTATTGTATATGTTGAGGGGATTAGAAAAATCGCTGATAGAGAAGCAAAGGTGTTGTCAATCAAGTCAGGCTATACAAGTAGCTCTAAACAATTTTTCGTCGTTTACAATGAGGTGCCCATTTTTGGATGACATCGTAGATGATGAAGCACTTATATTGAGAAGGTTGTTAAGACGGGAAAGAGTGTTTCGGGACAGGTCCGACCCGTTGGCTTTTTTTTTTCCTTCCCTGCATGCATAGGCATAATTCACGGGGGGGAGACCCCCCTAAAATTGTAATGAAAAACCACGCTGTGGCTATTTCATTCACTTTAATCAGATGAAGTTGAGTCATTAATAAATTAGTCATGACAAAAAGGATAATCGATATATTTTTCTGTGAATCCGCTTTGTTAGCGATTATAACATTACCCAACTTGTTTGGTAGCTTTTTTTTAATAACTTGTTGGATAGTAAGTCACCCACTAACAAAGCGATAAGCCTATGTGTGAAATTATATTAGGCTAATATTGTAGATATAGCCTACCGTTGGGTTTTGCTCAATATGATGTTAATTGGCAGATCAATGGGCTTGCTGCAGTTGAATATTTAAGTACGAGACGTCCTCTGTCCCAGATGAAACCTAAAATACTATGTGCAAGATAATTTAATAATTATTATATGATCGCAAGGTGAACTATCGCTTTGTGTTGTTGGCCAGATACAATGGCAAAGAAAAGAAAAAAGGACATAAGATTTCCTCTAGAAGTACTAGAAGTACAATTTTGGCTGTATTATTTGTGTCCCCTTCAAAAATTACTCTTGAGAAATGTGTCCCCCCCCCCCCAACTGTTAGATGAAATTTACGCCCATGGTTACAACATTGACTTCCAATGTTTAAGTTTAAAGTTGTTCATTTGAGCAAATGACAAGTAACTTCTTGAATGTATAATTATGATGTTTTCAGCTAAGAGTAGTGGTTAGGAAATGTATATTTTAGGCTACTTACGCATTCAGTCTATCCGCTATTGTTTGCCATGCCCTTTCTTGCTCCTTTATAATAGCAGCAGTGTTTCCTTTTTTTGAGTACGATGTGCTTCAATTCCTCATATGCCTCCATTAAAAGATGTTGCTCATTTGAGGTATAGTATGGAACACGCAACTTATCCATTGTAGCATCAATGAATCTGTGATCGGCCGTGTGGTCTCTTCAAGAAAGCTGTGGACACGCATTTAGCTGAATTACTTAAACCTGGCTTGACATAGTCGCTCCTCCTGAGCCTGGTTTGGCCTTTGTGAAACTGATAAAGCCAGGATGCACTGATCACACTAGGTCAAGCCTAGCTTTTTCTCTTATGCTGGATTTCTCAATTCGGCATTTGTGAAATAGCCCTCTGGTCCCCTGGGAATTACAGCCCCAATCTCCCAATCAAAAATCAACAGAAGGCAGCTGCTTTTTAAGATACCTTATTTTGGCCATATTTTTAGGCAGCATCGTACGTATCCTTCAGGGAGCAGGCAATCCCATAATTCCGTTCGACTGATGAATGTTGTGAAATTTTGAAAAGCAATGCCATCAAAGTGGAAAGGCAGAGGAGTTTATTTATAAAATATTTGTTGGTAATATTTTTATGACTTAATCCTCTCCTCATATGTCATAAAACATACCTAGGTTGTCAATTTTCTAATCCAGGACAGAGCAACACCGGCGTACAAAGACCCCTTAAAATGATAGCTAATATTACATAGCTCCAGTACAATGTACTCGTGGACAGCGCACTCGGGTGGACACAGTAACAAACCGGTTCCGAACGCAATTTAAACCGTTGCCTTCTAAGCTACGGTGAAAAGCCATTATCAGAGGGCAAAACTGACTAAATATGCATTTGAGATGGCAAAAGCTTTTAGATGAGTGTATGGTCATCAATGACTGCAAGTACTTTTCTCTCAGTGGATAAAAGTACAGACTTCAACAGAGACAACAAAACATTACAATGTTCTTAATGTCATGCATAGTTGCATTTCTTGTTAACTGATTGAATAACTTGTTAACTGCGGGTTGTGGGGGGGAAAACTGTTGTTTGTGCATATGCACCAAACAGGAGTTCGGAGTATTCGGCCTTCTTGGAGACCCTGAACAGAGTCCTGTA
>JAODLI010058191.1:0-15547 GCA_027575585.1 Percopsis omiscomaycus | reverse complement strand
ACCTTCCCATTCACATTGAATGGGAAGGTGTGTCCAAACTTTTGGCCTGTACTGTATGTTTAGTAGTTTGGGCGCAGGCAGTGCTAACCTCTTTCTTTCCACTTCCAGTCCCAGGCAGTTTTCACAGACGATAACATGGGAAATTAGTGGCAGTAGTTGTATGTAAAATCCTTTTGACGTTAGAGGGAGAAATGGTGTGGTGACAGAAATGGAATCAAAGAAAAAAAGAAAAATGAATGAAGTAAACATAAGGAGGGGATAAAGTTTTATTTAAAATACACAATTCTGTTTTCCATGTGTGTTTATCAGAACTCGAGAAGAGAAACCAGACAACTCCAACCTGACACCAGCACACGCCTAAACCCCCGACCGGCTCCCACCGGGCTACTGGAATCCCACTAATGAGCATGTAGGATGCGTGTGTGGTATTGGGACAGGCCGTGTCTACTGTCACTCCCACAACTCAACACCCAGACGGCTTTTTGAACACACGGCGAATCAAACACGAAACCACACACCACGTACAGAGAACACACACTTTTAGGTATCCATGGGGATCCAGCGTCTACAGAGCATGTCAAATCAAATCCTTCAGTACCCTTTAGCACACGCAGAAAACCCAGAAACAAAAGATGGTATCTTTTATAGAAAATATTGAAGTTGGAGTTGGCTTGTTTTGCCTCACAGCAGAGTTTAGCCAAAGGGGTTATAATTCTAGGTGCTTGTATGTGCACAGTAGCAATGAAACGCCACACAGACAAGACAGATTATTAAGACAGTTTATTTCTGACTTAAAATGTCCTTGTGCTGTACCCCAGAGAAATGCTTTTAACAGAACACAGAAAAGGAAATTCATTTAAGCACACAATCTCTTTTTTCTTCAAGAGCCCTAAACTTTTCTACATGCAGTCCTTTTCCTGAATGGGAGTAAAATCTCAAGCCATCACAATTGTTTTGACATGCAGTAATGCAAATTATTCTTCTTTTCACAGGTTTGGGACTCAAAAGGTCTATTCCAAGGTCACAGTTTCAGCGTACATAAGGAAGTCTGACTTTATTTTGCTGGAGACTTGTTCAGCTACTGTAGATAAAGTGTTTAGGTCCACTAATGTAAGACCATTTGGCCTTGGCTGTGTCCAATTTATTTCACTCCAACTTTGTGTGGAATTAATCATTTTATCTACAAGCCATGTGAAGCAAGTAAACAATGAAATATTTATGCCAATAAAGAAACACATTTGAAAGCACAATTTTACTACAATATAAGGCATCTAAGAGGCTACTGTTATTTGGATGAAAAATAGGTGCTTGGCCAGTCATAACCCAACTGTACTTCACCTTTCCGGTCAGAAGTCTAATCCAATATCTCTAATATAACAAATCTAATAACCCTGGCATAACAGACAGACGCAGGGGGATTTCATCTGTCAGCTCCAATGTTGAATGGCATAAATGACAACTTCGTACGAGGAAAAGAGTACAAACAAGGGAGAAAAATGGCGGGAAAATGGCGAGGAGTTCAAGAAATCCTGAGAAACGGAAACGCCACGACCATATGGCCATTATGGAATAGGTAAGCAATCCACCCACGACCTTCCGGCTGGGAGTCCAACACCTAGACCATGACAGTTTACCCTGGCGGAGGAGAAGAAAACTGATTGGCAATATGTAGGCAGAAATTCAGCCAGTGTGCGAATGGCGTTAGCATAGCATTAGCATGCTACGATGACTTATAATCCGTACAGAGATGCACGCAGCGCAAAAACCTCCACTCCCTTTAGTTCTACAAGCGAAACAATGTCTCCACACTGTGTGTACATGTGTGTGTTATCTGCGCGTTCACAACAGCGAGTCCTATAAATATCCCACTGGTGCGCTGCTGTCGGCAATGTGTGCACGTCACGGCAGAGGAATGTGGGCCATGCGCCAGCCCCCAATCTGCTCCACAAAACTGGCCCAAATTTGTTATTCTAACACATATTGCCCTTAGAGCTGCGACGGAGAGAAAGGGGGATTGATTAGAGGAAGAATGGAGGGATAATGTTATTGTAGTGAAGCTTGCATTACTCTATCCAGTAGTCGGGGACAGCCTTGACGGCCCTCCTTCTGCCTCTTTTCCCACAAACACGTGGACCCCAGATGGCTAGCAGAGTGGCTGGGATGTGACACCGAAGACGTTAAGCATACATGCAAGACAACGGTGTCAACATCTTTAATATAGAATATTCTATATATTCTAGTCACTTCTGTTTTTGTATCACAACCATCATGTAGGCGTTTTGCTTTCAATTTAGTTATGGGGGGGAAATAAAAAAAAAAAAAATAATAATTTGCTTAGCATTTAGGTCAAACAGGGAGCCAGCGGGACAAATGCAATCTAGCAAAACTTTAATGAGGAGCATCCAAGGGTACCTAAGAGAGCAGTGCATCCTTTATTTGATGTAGCGTACCGCAAATAATAGATTTTATAGGTGCATTAGCATAGCTGCCTGCCCTCAAAAAGACAGCTTAGCTTATCAACACAATGTGGCCAAACTCCATCTTTAAAGCGATGAAAATCTAAATATTAGATAGATATACTAAGGGAAAGGAAGCTTCAAGATCAAGGACCTCAATGACAGAGTTTGTGTGGCAGAAAGTTCAGTTTATTTCCTTACAGACGAGGTAGTGTGGTTAGCTCAGCATGGAGCTCAGAGCAAAGGCAAATTGAACAAGGTCCGGGGGTCGCCCTGTATATTCGCATCATTAAACCAAGAGCTCACCACGTTGGTATGCATGCGTTTGTGTGTTTAACTGTATCTAGCCACAGTGTCTTCGAATGGACTGTTAGAACAGCGCCAGCTGTTTGTGGAAGGATACAGATCATATTCTTTTCACTTAAGAGAATGTAGCTCTAACATTTATCTGTTACAATGGCATTGATAAGAGATCAGTATTTTGAGTAAAAAAAAGAAAAAAAAAGACAATTTTCCTTTAAGGCTGGCCAAGCCTGAATGGCAGTGAATGAAAACTTTCCATAAGCAGGAGTGCATATGCCCTGCATCAGTGTGTGAACAGTAGAGCACTAAAGTGTGTGACATGAGTAGAACACTGAGCAAACTGTGTGTTAAGGGCATTCTCAACCTCATAGAAATGTCTATTCCAAGCAGACACCTTTTTGCCCGGCCCAGCCAAAACAGTCTTAACTGCTGCTTTCTGAGTTGCAGACACAGACAACCCCCCCCCCCCCCCCCTCTCTACGGCACTGTCAATCATTTCAGCTGTCTGCATTTGCACACACTCATCCCGCCTGTAACCATCTGAGCATATATAAGTGACAGACTGCCAGTGTCATTCAGCCCTGCCAGGCAGAAAACGCCATCAACCAGGAAAAAGTAGAGCAGAGAAGAGATTTAAATACCTTCAGTGACTGGGTTCATTTTGAATGAAAGAAATAAATGCCACGGAGGATTAGGGCTGTTTGAGGACCTGTGTTTGTGTGCATGCGCGCATGTCCAAGAGCCACAGCTGGCTATATAATGAGGGCTTTACATTGACTGGGATGCCCACCCACCCTAGCTATGTGACCAAATGACCCTGATTTAGACCCCCAAACCCCCCCCCTAACACAGGAACACAGAGTTCATAATATCACGCCACAGTTGACAGACAGCCAGGAAGAGAGAGGTGAGAAAGTATTATTTAAAAACAAAAAAACATTTCAATCCCTATCTACTGATCAAAATGAGAAAAATTAGATGAAGTGCTAAGGAGATTCAAGTGTGGGTGAAGCCCCAATGTGAGGAACACACAGCCATTTCCTGTTCTGAGAGCATCACAAGCCAAGAAGAGCACTGAGGATTATTGTTGTGGGATTTCTAGACCGCTCACGTTTCAGTGAAATGTTTGAATATATCCAGCAGGATTTCAGCTTTGGCAGCACTTTCCCCTGTCATGTTTTGTGTTGCCATTCATTTCAGTGTTCAGGTAGAGATTTCCCCTACCTCATTGAACGTTGAAATGACACCCCGCAAGTTAAGGTTTACCGTCGCTGAGGAAGATTGTCCAACTAGCAAGTCAGTTTCGGGTTCCCGCTGGTGCGCGCTTGCGTTTTGTGAATGCCCCGAGATCTGATGAGGTGTCTAACAAATGGCTGCCATTTAATAACAGCAGCACCAACACCAGTAGCTTCCAACTGCAGCAGCGTCATATTACAATTTTCACTTTGGCTACTCACCCCTGACCATGGGGGTCGACACATTTCCCTCAGCTACAGACACGCAAACACACAGCCTAGTGACGGAAACAGAGTGGGACTAGGCTACTGAGAAACGGTGCTCAATGAGGCATTGTCATTTATCACAGACGCCAGTGCGGCCTTTCAAACCCCTCGGGAGCCCCAGAGGACCCCTTGGCTGATCCTTTCTAACAAAGCGCCATTTTTAACCTCCTCGCCTCCGAGCGGCAGCTCTGCAAGTCCGGAGAGAAATGTGAGAGGTTTTATTATCAAAAACGTCGATAGAGTTTCTCTCTTGATACACATGGTCAGCATGGAACACTCTTTTCAATTTTGTACTAGCACTGTGTGAGGCAAGGGACCCTATCAACAGGGCATGCATTTACCAACATCAAATTGTCATACGTTGAACTAAATATATACTGGTTCTCACAAACCATGCCTCTGTCTAGTTAAATGATACATTATTTATTGAACAAATAAGAATATTGTTTATTCAACTGCCTAAGGCTATTGTAGCATGAGAATCTCCTGGCCTAGGGGTAACGCTGAAAAACAGCTTGTTTCGCCCTACAAATGTGTCACAACAACCAGACATCTTTAAACGGTCATTTGCCCATAGGTTTCATGGGCTGTAGGTTCATGAAGCTAATTCGACCCAAGGGAAGTGTACATTTTGAACCCTTGGAAAAACTAATTAAACCACTGAAATTGGAGTCACCCAGTGAACTTTCTGGGTAGGAAATATCCTACAATAGCCTACATTCTGACACACTGGCTTAGACTTATCCATTAGTCATGTCACGGTGAGCAGACATCACATATCACAGAACAGGTTCCCCTGCAATTACACCAGTCCAACAAACCCGCCTGAGACCTTCAGAAACACACAGACAGCCAGACAGAAAGGGAGTGACCTGAGGGAGAAAGCAGGAAGAGGGAAACAGGAAACGCAGTAACCTCATTAGCCCCGTGCTCCCTGACTAGCGGGAAGTGCCTGCAGACTAACAAGCTAACAGGCTAACGGGCAGAAAATGCTACGTGCCCTCTCTGGACACTGGCCTGTGTCCAGAGAGGGGGAGTTAATCTGCTAATAGGAGAGGATCTAATTTGTATGGGGGAAAAGGTGGATGGAGGGAATCAACCTGGGGCTGGGGGTGTAGGCCTAGCTGTACATGTCATCTTTATAGTCTGACATGGGGAATTTACAAGAAGCGTTTAAGATGGCAACATTTGTACATGCACACATTCTAGAATTGGGGGTACATTTCGTGAACCTTTTGTTCTTTAAAAAAAACTATTGAAATAGTTTTGAATAATACTAATTATATTAAACTTTCACTAATAACAATACTTGATGTAGTTTTTAGGCACAATTTATACATAAATTAACTAAATGAATCCCACCCCACCTATTGACTTTCCGACTCCTGATTCATACACTCAACTTGAATTATAAATTATGAAATCTAATTTCCACTTTTTGTGTTTCTATTTAGTCATAAAACCAACTGCATTTTCTATATAATGTCTCATTTCAGGAATAAAATACATTTGTCTACAGAGTTGATTGTTCTGCAAGTACATCTTTTTCAGAATGAATATTTTAATTCTTACAGGTACAAATACTGAAAATGTTAAATTGTGTTCTATAAAAATTTAAAAAAAGTTTATTGGAACAAAAATCATTCCTATTTTTCTTTTCATTCTATACTTTGAAATACCTTCTAGAATGGGCCACATACAAAGACAAATACTTAAATCAATCTTTTTAAATGAAACTAAACAGGCAGAAGTGACAACAGATGGCTTCCATACTTCACACTCATCCCTCCATCTCCTAGCCAGGTAAGAACCCACCCTGATATTGCTCCTCCGCCTCTACGATTCGCTCTACAGATCAGTCTAGGAACTCTCAATTGACAACCGGCAGTCGGATCGCGAACAGCCCACCAATCAGCGTCCAGGTGGGTAGTGCAGTTGGTGCAAGCAGCAATTAGGTGGCTGTCAACGAAAAATCATCCCCACGTGGGTCCGATTGAGCCGATTGGTTGAAGGTGGTTTAATTGTCTAATGTTTTGATTGACACCTATATAATGGTTTACAATTGAGAGTTCCCAGACTGACATGTAAAGCAAAGGAAAACTTGGAGGCGGAGCTTGCAGTATCAGGATGGTTTTAACCAGGCTATCCATCTCCATCTCTCTCATTTCTTGCTTTCTGTTGTCACTGCAGCCAACCTGAAGAGATTTAATCTCAGCCTCCATCATTTCTAGATACAGCGGAGGGGTGTGCTCCCGCGAAATCCAACGCTAGGACATTTCGTGCATTAATAACCCCATCCATCCTACACACCTGTCCTCGACTCTTTATAACCGCCACGGGCTAGTGGCTCAACCTGTAAACACTCCTGATAAACTTGTCGCAGTCCGGGTTCGGAAGTGTGGACAACACACAGCATCTGTCAATCTCCCTCGCACACAAGCAAGCATTTAGCTTATAATAACAGGTGGTTTCCAATTCAGCCAACAGTGTCTCACAGCAGATACTATACTAGACAAACGCACACGGAGAAGAGAGGATTGAGTCAGGGGGAGCACAGAGTGGGGCCTGTGAGCCCACCCTCGGCCTGGTGCCGGCTGGCATTGGTTGGCATTACCCCGCTGCAGCTGGTGGCAATATTAGCCCGTTGGCAGGCGGCTGGTAGGAGCACGGGGGTAGCAACTGGCTGGTTTGGAGCAAATACAGCACTGTGTGTGTGTGCACATACAAGTCTGTCCTAAGATGCACCCACCACCAATTAGCCATGAAAGAATATCAGGCGTGGCCATAAACCAAACTAGAACCATATTACAACATGCGTTACGTAGTAGTTTAACATCTGAAAAAATTATACAGTCTAGTCAAGTGAATAACCGCCAAAGGCAAACTGCTACGGCCCACACAAACTACTGAAAAGTGTGTGTCTTTTGACCCAGCTGAAGACAGCCACGTTGAGTTGAGTGATATAGCAGATACACCGTCACAGTTTTAGAGTTTCCTGGTTACCCAAAACTGATTTGAAACACCTCACTTGAAGGATTAGCTCACTTTTGGAAGCGAGATGTAAAGAGACTCATTTTCGCACTACTGTGAATGGGGCTGCTGACAGCAACACCAGGCGAGCTTGTACAGACCATGTAAGGTCAAGACTCACTTTGGCCGGCAATCCCACTAACCAGCACATCACAACACAGCAGAGAATCCTCTTTATACAGCACACACATACACACGCAGCCTATGAAGCCCTTAAAAGCTCACGCAGCACAAGTGCTTGGCTGGATCATTACCAGACTGTCTACTACAGTACACATACATGCACTTGCACGCGGTTGAGAGGAACGTCTCCATGGCTTTGGCTTCCAGCTGGAATTGATTACCCGTGGGGAACGGAAAGTCACTCTCCTCTTAAACGCGTACAGCCACTTACACATGCCGTACAAAAAACACCTTTAGACAAATAAAAGGGTTTGCGTCACAATGTAAAAGCCACATAAAGCTTTTTTCCCAATTGCCAGGCAAATTATTGGTTAACATGCATAACAAAATGTTTACTGCAAAACAAAGGAGCACCTTTAGAGACAGAACATAAATTGTTAAATTGACTACAAATTCATTGAGGGGGAAATGTATACTTAAAGAAAATAAAGCTGACTATAGATAAAAAAAAACTGACTATAGAAATTAGAAAGGGCGGCAATTCGGACAAGGTTTTACTTGCCGCCCTTCCAACGCTGGAAACAAGGGCCTTGGATGTATACCATACATCAATTATCACTCAACTCCATATGGGCGGGCATTAATACAAAACAACAGGGGTCACACCAAACGTATGTTGCACGTGACACAATTCTGCAGAGCTGAAGGGGTTTTAGGCCCAGCAAGTGGACGTGCACACACACAGACCATGCCCGTGTTTAAACAAAATGGCTGCTTTGTGCCCCTGGTGATCCCAGTTAGCCAAGTATAGCACAGGCCCTTTCTTGCTTCTATTATATCCATCAATATGAACCAGACTAGTAACATGAATAATAGGACCTAGTGTTCCTAAATAAAAAGGAAGCCAGTGAGTTCTGAGGCAGCATGGTAAACTATGACAAAGAAAGACAGCTGGCTGTGGTGTATCTAGCGTATAGTGCTACCCTGGCAATATTCCATACGTTTATGCATGAGGATTGGAGCCAAAAAGATCTGTCAATTGTTTTAAGCATGCCAAAAATGATCAATTACAGACTGTACAGTCAAGTACAACTGCTAAGTACAATATGATATGGGGAGTAGTGCAACAGAGACACGCTACAGAGACCTGCACACAGCCCACAACAATCCCTTTTATTTACTGCACCAGCTAAAGGCTAAGCTAGTCCACAACCAAAGTGCTAGAGCCCCATGTAATAAATCTATAACCATTCAAGGGGGAATAGAAAAAGCAGCCTTTACAGCATGACCCCTTAATCGCAACAAATACACTGTCGCCGTTTGACTCGCTTTATTGCAGTTCAGACGTGTTGTTCTTTTACTCAGACACCGCGGCCCAATTTGGCTTGAACAGAGGAAATTAAATTGGACCTCATGAAACCGCTACTCTTCCTAGTCTCTCTTTCGTCCATTAAATTGTCATTGTTAGTCAGCCGTTTATGAGACGCAGTTAAACAAATGCGGTGGCCAAAGCTCTTCCCAGAATGCCAGAGAACAGGTGGAAATTACAGCTCTTGGGCAGGATACCTGGGCCAAATGGAAAAAAATTATTTGCCGAGATGGCTTCAAGAGATAAATAACAGTGTTCGCGGGCAGCTAAACTCTGACGTAGCGACAGCAATGGATGCTTAGGGATGTGTAGAGCAGAGGTAAAACACTACATTAGTCTTCAGGGAGATTGTGTTTTGTAGGGAAGTCGTGTGTGGTGCTAACGAACCACGGGTTAGCAAGTGTTAGAGGTGATTAGGCATTTAAATAACTGCCAGAAAAGAGATCATATATATATATAAAAACCCTGATGTGGCTATCGACAGCGGCCTGACATCCAGGGCTCATCAATGGAGAAGTCCAGCTGGAGGTCAAAGGTCGGGAGCGAGCAGGTGGCCACAAGGGGTCAAAGTTGACCTCCCGACAGACACCTCAGTGGGCGGGCCTGAGACTCCCCACTCAAAGGATGTGTCAATCACGTCACATATTTACCATGCCCGGGTCTCCGTTGGCCCCCGGGGATCTTGCTAGCCATTTCTCTCAGGCCTCTTCACCCCCACCCAGAGCCAGATAAGGGCCTCTTTACATGACAAAGTGCTGTGGAAAACCCAGGCAGAGTAAAGAAAGGGGGTCCTTTCAGTCGCAGTTGGGGCACAAATCCTCTGACCACGAGAGGCTACGGTCACAAGGCCTTAATTTAAAACTGAAAGGTGAAAAAGGGGCTTGGATATTCCCTGCCCCACCACATCCTATTTTAGGCCAACCTACCTCGCATTTAGCAAGGCATAGTATTTCAAAGATAAATGACATTTATATAGTCAGGACCAAAACAATAACCACTTTATATTACAGTCTTTTGAGTCAGACTTTAGGCAGCCAGATATTCTACAAACTAGAAGCCAATTAAACAACATCCCTCTGAAGGCGATAGTGTGAAGCTCTCTAGAGCCTGCGAGACAACTTCAGCTCACTCGGGCGAGAGCTAGCACTCGCCTCGTTGGGAAGCTAATCCGCGCTAATCATGTACGATATGCTAAAACCGTTGCCACAGAGAAAGGAAAATAAGGAGACTGCGACAAAAAATAGCACAAAAAAAAAAAACTTTCGTCTTCAAACAAGCTCATATTCTGAGAGGTGCAGTGGCTTGTGAACGCCATAGCTTTGGAAGGAGAAAAAAGATGTGACGATGGGAAAGCCTGTGTTTCATGGTTCAGACAAATTGGCAGACAAACAAGGTGTCTGTTGCAAATAATAATGTAAAAAAAAAATAGCACGAGAAGGCGAACAGATTTGAGGTTTGATTTCATTTCGAGACAGGGTTGGAGGAATTCCCGACCGTGCCATCTGCCGAGGCGAATGCGATAGGGGGATTGAGACCATGTGTGCCAACAAAAAAAGAAAGGAAAAAGAGGTGGTGTCACAGCGGGGTTAGGGGGAGGAAGGAAGGGCGGGATGCAGGACAGGTAGGCATTGTGTCTCAAATTCCCCCCTTTTCATTTACCCTGGTTCCTTTTTGCCCTCACGGGGGATGGTAACCAGAGAGGGTGTTAGAAATGTCTTGTTGCTCTGGAGCCGTCGTTTGTGGAAGGACAGAAGTTTTTTTGTGTTTCCTGCGAGAATGGAGGAATTCAATCAATTTGCAACGACGGAAGACAACAGACCCCTTTGAATATCAATAGCAATGGGTCTTAAGAAAATGCCATTCCATTTTACTATTGAATTAAATTCTCTCCACTACATCAACGGCGGCGTTGACAGATGGACACAAATTTTCATTACCCACTATTCGAGACGTGCGATTGGGAATGTGATAACAGGAAATTAATCAATGCAATTCCAACTGCACAGAAACCTCTCACACCGTCACATGAATCCTTAAAACCTTGATCCGTATACCAAAAAAGAAAAGAAAAAAATAGACACATGTAAACAAATTACATTCACCTACATGGAATCCATCAGATGTTTTAAATGTAAAAATGTCCCCAATAGTACTGCTAAGCTGCTAAAGGGGGTGCATTGGAGACAGGAAATGCTTTGGGAAGTTAAAACTGAACCTGAATCTCACCAAGGATTTTCAGACAGATGCAAATATTCATCCATCAATGGCAGACAGTAAACACTCACCATATCCATCACTCTCTGTTTAATGTCATCCTGCGGCAAGGTGTGGGAAGGCCAAATACTACACAGCTTCCATGCTTTATATATGGCTGATATTTTGCACCTGCTTGTTAATCCAAGGGTGTGTAAAAGATGTCAGTGAACTATACATTTCCTCCCTTCGATAGGGGTTTTACATGAAGCACATCAGCACATCCAACAAGACTTAACAGTGCATCAGGCCCACTCCATATCAGCGCGGCTCGCTCTGATCCGCCCTTTAATCTAAACCTCGGTTGTCTGGGCTCTCGGTCGGAACGCGCCCGGCTTCAGAAGCACTGTCTGCTGGCCGTCGTCACCTGGGCCCCTCTCATCCAACACTTCATAAAGACCATTCATCCCAGCATCCTTTCATCACTCTATACCAGTGGCCTCGTTAAGCCTCCTCTCCAAACTGACCCGCCTTCACGCCGCTGGACTGGGACCGACTTCAAAGAGAAACGCAGAGAGAGAGAGGGGTGGGGGGGGGGGGGGGATGGTGCACGTGTGTGAGGGGGGGAGGGGGGCAGCTGTGTTGAGTTTGGCCTGCACCACAAAGCTTTTAGTAGAGAAGGGCCCACACACACACACACACAAAAACTTTTCGACTCCCACTCCAGTGTCTCAGTTAGTTCCAAACAAAGCAGCAACCTCACCATGCTCTGATGTTCCACTGTTTATGTCTTGTACATAAAAACAAACATTTTACTTGATAACGTGCAATGGAAAACGTCATCTAGCCTCACAACATTTTTATTTTAACTACACAGTTTAACTGATCTCACACACACACACACACACACACACGCTGTGCAAAGTAAAGATGAACCAGACCGCGCTAACGCAATATAAAAAAGGTACACTCCGCACTTTGCGTCTGAAATTTCCCTTGTGGTTGAAACCAGCGAAACACATACTCGCGTGCCGAGTGGCAGGCATTCAACTCTACCCCTCCCCCCTGAAATTGCTCCAAGGCTCACATCTTCTCCCACACTACTCCCTCTTCTGTTAAAAACAAATGTGGAAGGAAATGTGGACACGTTTTGAAGAGCACCTTTAAAAAAACAGGCATCTGAAACAGCTGCCATGTGGTACAGAATTGCTGCAGGACCCAAGCTAACAGCGCTAATGCCGGGCAGCTGAGAAAGCCAATGTCTGAACCCATACGGGCTCCGCTGGTGCCTGGGGAGGGAGGACAACCAGAGGGCTTTGACAGACAAGCCCTGGCTAAAAGTGACAGCCCGGGTTAGAAATAGACACGCACACAAATACATATGCGCGCGCACACACACACACACACACACACACACCTGATGACAGCCGAGGGAATCTGACAGGCCTGCCACCGCCACTGGTGGATGTATGTTTATTTTATTAACCTGCCACAGACAGCGAAGGTGGGAGGGAGGGGGGGAGAAGGGGTTGAGGCAGAGTGTGGCCGTCGCCTTGACCTGTAAACGGCATTGCTTTACCTGCAGACAGCTGACATAGGATTGATTTTAATGCTTACGTTTATCTTGATATTCCTATTTTAATCCTATAGGCCGAGCACAGTGTGGAGCCAAATGAAGCTAATCTCTTCCACCAGTGGGGGTTTTTCTTTTGGGGGCATAACCGAAACTATGTAATTGCAACAATGATGAAGCCTTTTATCTGACAGTTTGCTACAATGTATCTAACAATGAATGGTTCAGTTTTTGAAACACAATGTCTCTTCTTTCAAAAATAATAGTTCCCGAATGAAAAGTTAGCGTTTTTGTTTATATCATTTTGGCTTCCCTGTTGATTTTGACGAGCAGGGATAGCAGAACACATTACTAGCAGTTACCACCAAAAGAAGAGAAGAGGAGAACACAGCACTTTAATTAAAGCCCACGGCCATTAAAACATCCACCCATACTGTACACGCACAAAGAGAGAGAGTGCACACAGCACACGCCACTGAAAATCAATATACATTTGCATGTAGAGCACTCATAGTAGCTCATTCACAGTGATGACATCATAAACCCAGTCAAGCTATGCGCTGCCAATCTCCCTTTAACAATGTGTCAAGTCTGCTTTTGCCTGACTGGCTGAGACCTTTCCAAGCCACCAATAGCAGCTTGCAGAGAAAGAGGAGGGCGGCCATGAAAATATCTACTTAATTGTGCCCAACAAGCCATTTAAAGCTATGCTGGCATTTTTAATGTCCGTTCGTGACTCCTGAGCCGAGTTACATGATTTACGGACCCCTTGTAAAATGTACCATTTAATTTAACCTGGTGTTCTGTGAGCAAAGCGCTCACAATCGTTTCCCTGTATGAGCTCACTGAGAAGCCTTGGTCGGTTTTATTTCTGCTCTGCGTTTATAACTCTGGTTTGGAAAAAAAAAAAGGGGGGGGGGGGCAGCAGTAAGAAAAGCAACGGAAATACAGGGGTATAATTGTATGCCACTTACAATCAGTTTGAATTCTGCTCTTGTACTACTCAAGAAACAGACGTGCAGTGAAGAAACGAGCTGAAGACTTCTGAAATATTGATTCGGAGCAACGTGCTGCGTCCAATTTCCTTACCGCTGGGAGCGCCCGGTTTTTAAAGTTTTTTTTCCCCCTCCCTTTGTTGAGGGTAAATTGTCAACTCCTATTAGAGAGAGTTGAACAACAAGGAGGGGTTGTATCACTTGTTTACATGGGTTGGGGGAGAATGGGGGAGAATGGGCACATCTGTAATGGCTTGTTCCATTATTAGGGAGAAAAGCCAACTTATTTTTCCATTGCTTAGCTGCTGATGCAGTATTACTGTGTGAAATGACACGGAGGGCATTGAAAACGGTGGCAGGCCCTTCCAGGAATGGCGTGCCTCTGCCTTTTCTACTCACACAGATTTATTATACTGGGAAACTTGTCTTCCAAAACCCGTAGCGTGCTAAAAAAAAAAACTTTCAAATACTTATTTTTAAAACGAGAGAACCACATTCCCAATCCTTGTCTATATATACACCGTATATCTTCTGACATTTGTATATGCCATGAACAGTGTAGTTATGGCTGAACGACTATCCAAAAAGACATTACAAAACCCAATTATGATCATAGCCCAATTAGCAAAGTGCTAAAATGCGACTCTAGCGTAGAGCAGCTTTCTTGACAAGCACAGGCTGCAGCCAGAGGCTCATTTGCCAAATAAACAAGTGCTTGTTCAATTACTGTCACCTGCCAAGCATTGGTCATAAATATTGCTCTAGGCAAGCCAAGTCAAGCCAGGCCAAGCCGGCAGTTTGAGCTTCTGGGGGCTGGATTGGGTTAGTCTGGCGTCTTCCTCCGCGTCTCCAACACACACACACACACAGTTCAGCCCCTCCGGCGAGAGGCGGGGGCCTGAAAACGCACACTCATGCGGTGGGAACTCACTACAGTGATACAGAGACTTTATCTTTAGTGCATCAAACATGCCTCCCCTTCCACCAGAAGTCATTTCCATTACATCTTGCTCCCCTCCACCCCCTTTGCCCCCTGGGCGCAGGAAGCAAAAGGGGGACTCCCGGATGCCCAGACTTCCTGTCCTGCAAATAAATGAGGCAATAATACGTCGGCGCACAACCTCCTGACTAGCTGGCGCCTGTTGAGGTAGCGATGACAAGGGGCGGCGAGAGAGAGAAAGACAGACCGGTCTAGGACGCGCCACCACAGCGGGCTGCCCAAGTGAGGTCATCTTTTCCCAACCCGGTTGCCGTCTCCAACCACATTTAATGCCCCCTTCCCCCAGTTCCCACTCAGCACAAGATAATACCTGCTAAATTTAAACCCAGGCACTGCCTGATAAGGCTCTCCTTAAACCGAAACCCACTTCCCTCCCTCTCTAAGATGAAGATACTACTGGCTGTATGTAGGGGGGGCCTCAATTTGTTAATGACATTTGGGAATGCTAGAGGGGATACATGAGTGGTAAGTCCGCCATTTTAGATTCAATAAACTCTCGTTTCGTTCTTGATAAATGACGTGCCAACTAGTTGCTGGTGGTACTTCGCTGAATTTTTCCACCCTCTATGCCACCGCACAAATTCTACCATTAACCTTTGTAGGAGCACGCACTTTGTTCCAGATCCTAAAAGAAGGTCAAACCGACTCGACGCCAAGATGGAAAAAGGCAGCATTTGCATCGTATAATCTAATTCAAATATAACACAGGAAATAACTAGACGGAAACACGTCCGGGCTTTCATTGTAATGTCATCTTTGTCCTGATGCATCTCATGTCAATACAAAGTGCATTTATCTTAAATCTGAATATTGTATCAAGACACACACACGGACAGCATAAGGGCATGCCTGCTAGCACGTAAAGTGCCTGCTACACTTCATTAAGCCTGCTGCGATTCTTCCATCCCGGCCGCATTTGCCCAATTTAGACAGGAAATGGCATCGTGTCAGCATTACTGAGGGGGTCAGGGCGAGGGGAAGAGGGGGGGGGGGGGGGGGGGGG
>JAODLI010058180.1:0-15548 GCA_027575585.1 Percopsis omiscomaycus | reverse complement strand
CCCCCCCCCCCCCCCCCCCCCCGGATCCCCGGCAAATGAATTATGTTGCACGGGGTGTGTTTGTGTGTGTGTTTGTGTGTGTGTTTGTGTGTGTGTGTTTGCGACCGCCGCCGCCGTCAGCGCGCAGAGGTGTTCAGCCCCAATTACGCCCAACTGAAGCAAGATCTTTTGCTTAATAAAATCCCTGTTTAGGTAATCATTCGTCAATTTATTCACTAACGAAGTCTGAAATGATTTCGGGCTGCTCACGCTAAGGGCGGGGCTGTTTACGTTCACTTGGAGTGCTAATGAGACTCGGGGCATTGTGAGGCATATCTGTGGAGAATGTGGAGCGCGCCAGAGAGCTCTTTTTAGCTGAGCTAGATCCGCTTAATGAGCTTGTGTGTACCTTTCCCGACTGTTGTGTTGTGTGTGTGTGTGTGTGTGTGTGTGTGTCGCGCGTGTGTGCGCGCGTGCGCGGCCCGTCGAGGGCGGGCCGTAACTCACGTGAGCAGCTGGGCGTTGTCGTGCTTCTTGCGCGATTTGAGCTTCTGCCGCCATTGCAGGAAGGACCAGAGCGTGGCGTTGGGCTCCTCCGTGACAATGCACTGGTCCCGGTCGGTCCACACCTCCAGGCCGATTAGGGGCACGCGGATGTTCAGAGCCCTGTAGAACTGATGGACCGCGCGCGCGCGCACACACACGCACGCACGCACACACACACACACACACACACACACACACACGCACACACACGTTTTCTTAAGTCTGCATCACACAGTCTGGTCACACAACCAGGTGGTTCTTTATCTTCCCTGTGGGTAAGATCTGGCCCTTTGTGGAGCCGCTCGAGGGCCGCTTAGATTAAACCATTACGGGGTTAACCAATCTCAGCATGGCCTTCTGCTCGCAACCAGGTGTTTTGTTTACATTGCTCGATATAGAATGTCATTCTAAATCACTTTAATAATTGCCATGCCACGGTGAGCGCTGAAAATCCTGGGGCAAAGTAAATTAGCAATGTATGAAAGGGAATATCAAGGAATTGATACAAGAGCCGGTATGACGGCCGTGCGTCGCGCGCCAGACTAACTCGCTGTACGACAGCGTTTATTAGTTTGACTCTGTCGAATTTAGCTCTGTTTACTCCCACGGGTGAATTGCATTGTGGGGCTGGCAAACAACAGGTCTGGCTTACCTTGTCCACATAATTGGCAATTTCCATTATCCTCAGCTTGGTTTTGTGATAGTCTTTATTCTGTCGCCTAAACTGGGTGACAGGAAAGATGGAAAAGTATTAATGGCACAAATACAAATACTTAGTGAAACATAAACAGACAAATGTGAGTGAAATATTTTTGCACTCACTTTTTTTTTTCTAGAATAAACGGCCAACAGATGCAATACACATAAAAACACCTCATTAGCCACATCATGAACCGTTACTATGGTGCAGTCGCACCAGTAGGTGGCCAATCACAACCCCGCACTGGCTTTGATTAAGACGTCACATGTGGCTGTGCTAAAGCTCTAAGTCTATATAACTGCCGCTCTTCTAAAGCTACTAGTTAACCAGACATACCATAAAACCTTCCCCTTATCTATTCCTCTAAGCCAGATCTGCTTTAGCCTTGTTACGAGCAGGCCGTCCATTCGACGGAGAGCCATTAGCTTGGATACGGTAATTGTTCCCAATTAGAGCTCTGCTTACGCTCTTAGATTTTGCATGTGCGTCACTGGACAATTGTGGTGCTCACAACACATCCGCAGACAAAACAAAACACATGTGGAGCCATAAATACACAAGCCGACGCAATTAAGAGGATATTTTTTACCAGCGTGCTGTCAGCCACGATGTAGAGCTCCATGTACTTGGTGGTACCCATGGCGTTCCGTTTCAACTGGAAAAGAGGAAAGATGGGGTGTTTGGGATGCGGTTAGTCCTTGTGGCAAGAATGAGTAATGACCGGAACCTCGCAAAGCAAATTAAAAAGCAAATTCGCAGCAAAAAAGGAAAACGCGGTGGCCCCTGGAAAGGATTAAGAACACCCTATCTCAGTGTGTGTGTGTGTGTGTGTGTGTGTGTGTGTGTGTGTGTGTGTGTGTGTGTGTGTGTGTGTGTCAGCCATCCCCTGCTCGTGTTTGTCAACAAACAGCATATATCTTTACCATTAGCTGTATCTGTCGATCATTAATTTTCCGCCTAGCGAGTCCTTGATTACGCTCTGCTCTAATTAAAAGCCATTGATTTATGCGTCAGGGGAGCCGGGTCCTAGCGGGGTCCTAGCATGCTCAGGCTGAACACTAATGTTGTGCAACGGCAGGGGGTTCTGTGCCGCTGTGATGGGGGCCTGTGGAGATGTGCTGTCTCTCTCTCACACACACACACACACACACACACAAGTGTATGTGAACGCAGATAGGAACACACAAACGTGCACTGCAAACACACACACATATACTACTGTTCAAAAGTTTGGGGTCCCTTAAAAATGTCCTTGATTTTGAAAGAATTTTTTTTTTGTCCATTAAAATAACATTAAATTAATCAGAAATACAGTGTGGACATTGTTAATGTTATAAATGACTATTGTAGCTGGAAACATCTGATTTTTAAAGGAATATCTACATACTGGAAGCGTACAGATGCCCGTTTCCAGCAACCATTACTCCTGTGTTCCAATGGCACATTGTATTAAAGTAGCTGATCCATGTTTATTGATCATTAGAAACCCCCTTTGCTATTATGTTAGCACATCTGAAAACTGTTGACTAAAGAAGCAATAAAACTGGCCTTCTTTAGACTAGTTTAATATCTGCAGCATCAGCATTTGTGGGTTCGATTACAGGCTCAAAATGGCCAGAAACAAAGAACTTTCTTTTGAAACTCATCAGTCTATTCTTGTTCTGAGTGATAAAAGCTATTCCATGCGAGAAATTGCCTAGAAACTGAAGATATCATACAATGTTGTGTACTACTCCGTTCAAAAAACAGCGCAAACTGTCTCTAACCAGACAACAAAGAGGAGTGGGAGGCCCTGCTGCACAACTGAGCAAGAGGACGAGTACACATGGATTAGCTAACACAACTTGCCATTGGAACACAGGAGTAATGGTTGCTGGAAACAGGCCTCTGTACGCTTCCAGTATGTAGATATTCCTTTAAAAATCAGCCGTTTCCAGCTACAATAGTCATTTATAACATTAACAATGTCCACACTGTATTTCTGATCAATTTGATGTTATTTTAAATGGACAAAATTTCTAAAGGACCCCAAACTTTTGAACGGTAGTATATGTGCGCACAGTAATACAGTAATACAGTAATACTAATGCATAAATACACAATACCCGCAGACATTGCACACACACACACACACACACACACAGCTCATTGTTTACTGGCGACACTAACAGTGTGCTGAGTGGTGAGTCTGGGGTCGGCTGTGGCCAGCGTTCCTGCATAACAGCCCAGGATTAATGGGTGCTAGCTGAGGGAACCCGGGGAGGCTCCAGGAGGGAGATGAAGGAGAATGGGAGCGCGAGGGGAAACGGATGATAGGCCCAACGGAGAGCTGCGAGGGCTTCGCCCCGTAAGCGGGGAGGGCAGGAGGATTAAGGAGGGAGATAATAGAAACGATGAATGCTGGACTGAACGAGAGAGAGAGAGAGAGAGAGAGAGAGAGAGAGAGAGAGAGAGAGAGCACATCTTCTCTCCTCCCGTCACAGTCTAGACAGAGCTAGCCGGGAGGCTCAACTAAAGAGACGTTTTATCAACTCCGACCCCCACCGGACAGACAAGAGTCTTTTCAATGATAATATTGCACCGTCACAGGAACACCATGGTCCCTATCTTACACCCGGCGCAAAGCGGCGCAAAACGGCGCAAAGCGGCGCAAAGTGTCTTGGCTAGTTTCAGACCGATGCAGTTGTTATTTTCCCATCCAGCGCCCACGTTGTTTAAATAGCAAATTCAATTCTCTTAAAATGAGGAGTGTTCGGGCAAATTGTTGGCACATTGCTATCTTGAGGCAGAGGAAAGCGATTGACCAACAAAAACCTGGTCTGAAGTCAATTGCGTAGCAGCACACAAACATCCAAAAGGTTTAAAAAAGATTACAATGTCAAAACGTATTATTTTGTACATCAAGATACTAAGAGACTAAGTCCAACCCTGTTAAACCATGCGCCTGGCGCTGCAACCATTTCTTCTGCCGTTAAACTAGCAAAGTGGGTTTGGACACGCCCTAAATGCACTTGTTTGGACACGCCCTAAATGCACTTGTTTGGACACGCCCTAAATGCACTTGCCATGCGCTTTAGACCGTGCGCTTACAAGAGATCGTTAAAATAGGGCCCCAAGCCAAGCCGACCCCACAACTCCTTATTAAGGGCTGAGCGAGATGGAAAGGATAAGCACTGGGAATTTTTACATAATATCAATATACATTACAATATCTGCTTATGAATTGAAAACACCCTGTTAACAAAGCGCAACGTGATGCTACGTTGAACTACTGAAGACAAACTATTTTGAACAAAGCTATTTTGAAACATGATATTAAACTAACTTTCATTTATTTCAAATAATACTCCCTCTAATAAACACAAATCTCATAGCGTGATCAGTTTCGGGGCATATCTAGTAATTAATCAAGCTACCACTGCAGTACAATAAACAACATTATTGAATTATCGCCCAGCCCTATTCTAATTTCCCAGGCAGTGCTGGCAGTGCCTGGCAATATATCATATATACAGCTCTGGAAAAAATTAAGAGACCACTGCAAAAATATAATAATATAAATATAAATATAAATATAAAACAATTAAAAAAATTATAAATATTAAAACCAGAGAAACTGATAATTGCGAAGTGGTCTCATATTTTTTCCAGAGCTGTACATGTATGTGTGTGTGTGTGTGTGAGTGCTTTAGAAGCACTCTATTAGTGCACATGTGACAAAGATTACAATTTCCCGAACGAGGTCGTGGTATTGTTTGAATCGTATTCAGCGAAGTAATCATCCCAACTCAAAGAAATTGATTGCTCTTCCGATCGGGTCAGAGCTAGAAATGAATCACGCGCGGCGAGGAGAGCTGAGACGGCAGCGTGATTCATGGCGACGTGTTTATTACAAACAACAAGAGAGCGTTGTATGGTTCCATAACTCAATTGACGCCTTGCCTGGCGTGTCTGCCCCGTTGTGGAGCTGAGCTTCGCTTTAAGAAACATTGGAGACAAAAACAACAGCAACCGCAAATTCGATGACGCCAAATCCGAACATGAACATGGGAAATGGGCTGTCTATTGGTCCGCTGTAAGCATAAGCCGTCCCCTTTACCATCTTGTCACTGTGGCGCTCTGCGGAGCTGTCTGTCTGCTGTCAAGCGGGTGGGGGAGGCTGGAGGGGGTCGGCTACTCACCCTCTGATGTCTGGGTTTGAGGAAACTGGAGAGATGTTCAGGGATTCCGGTCGGATGCCCATGTCCACAGACGCCCCCTCCGATTGGCAGATCCTCGGCAGTCAGCAGCGAGTGGTGGTGAGGATCCAAGCCTCTGATTGGCTCAAGGTAGTAGGTGTCGCTAGGGTTCAAGGATATCAAGCCCCTGTTTAAGAAAGAACGTAATGTATCCTTTTTATTAATCCTAAGAAAATATCTGAGTACTAAAGCTTGCTTAAAAAATTGATTGTTAGTGATACATTTACTAGAATCCACTTCTCTGCCCTCAACCTGAGCAAAGCTTCCACCAACAACGTCCACCCAAGTACAATAAGTACATAAAAAGTACTACTCCATCCACAACAAGAAAGTGCAGTCATTTTCCATCTGGCCAGAGTTTGGGACAACGCTGGGCCCTTAAAGCACTGCCCTGCAACGCCCCTGCTCCTTGAGCAGTGGAGCCCCAAGGACTCTTTTCCTAGAACACACAGGTCCATGAGCAGGCCATTTAGCAGCTCAGAGAGTCACTCTCCAGCTGCTACCGTCTGGGGGAATATCCAAGATGTCACCGTGTGTGTGTGTGTGTGTGTGTGTGTGTGTGTGTGTGTGTGTGTGTGTGTGTGTGTGCACGGAATTGAGGAAGCTTAACAGCCTTTTCCTCTCGCGCACACGCGCAATTACGCGGGCACACAAAGGTGCGCTCGCGCACACTCACACGCAGAACACTCACACGAAGAGGGGTCCACTTTCTTCCTGTCTACCCTGTCAACAGAACATCTTAATACCTCAAGAGTTTATTTGGCTGATTAGACTGACTGTAGTCTCTGTTTGAAGCTAGTTGTAATGCTGAGAACAAGTCTAATGAGCCACATTAACTCCAAACACCTGTGTGGACCGGGACTTCAACCATTCATTTAGACAGGACAGGGAGAAAGTGTACCCGTCTTCGGTAGCACTTCCGGGGGTCACTGTGAAAATGCGTCTATTGGACGTGAGTGGATAGGGCCTCACTTAGCGTGCCCATAATGGCGGGAATGTGTTTTGTAATCACGCTCTTCCAGAACGAGCCGTTAAAAAAATAACAGAGCTTTTAATGGGGTGGTCTCTTAAAGGGCCCTGGCACCGCACTGGCCTATGAGGAATGAGTCATCTCCACGTTTAAGGTCAAGTAGCCTTTTGTGTGCGTGTTTTTCTGAAAGGGCAAACTGCAACGCACAGTAATCTGTTAGAAATATAATGATTCACGTTGCTTGGTGTGAAATAGAAGCTCACTCAAAACAAAAAAAACAAAAACTTTTTAATAGTAATATACTATATACAGTCTGGTGGAAAAAAACATTTAAAAAACAAGCGCATTCTGGAAACAGTGACAACAATTTCCAACATGTGACGATCCTAAAAAAAGTCCTTATTTGTGCATGCTCTGCAGGCTTTGACAAAAACAATTTGTTTTGTCAAAGCTCCATATTTCTCCATATTGAGGGAAAACGACAGCTGCACAACGCATGTCCATTTATCACAATGATTGTAGGAAGATCGATTCACCTAGGAACCCGGATTTCACAGCATAAATGGTTTTCCCTCAAATGAACACGTGGGTGTAGCCGTTTTCATCAACCCTAAATGCCTTTTAATCCATTTAATCCAGAGTCAATACAAACACCCTTCGATGGCATAAATGTACTAGCTGGCAGAGAGAACGGGTGAGGATAGATCGCCACACAGACCTGGGCAGGGAAGCTGAACACAAACAAAGAAGTCCACTGATGTTCCCTAAAACAAGGCCCTTGGACAAAAGAAATGTGCCATCGTGAGATTCAGATATTGTTTTTGGCTAGCAATCAGTTCCCTGCCAATACTGCAATACAGTGTAATTTCGGCCACACCAGGAAAACCTCTTCAATCTCTCTCAGATTCTTAGAAATGTGACCACCAATGGAGGACATAATATATTTGTCAAATCAATCAAAATAACCGAAACGCATTTTGGTAAACATGAATAGTCCGGCAATCATAACAATATTAATATTATTATAATAATATTTGTCCTGCTTTTTACACTTATGCTATGTTATTGCTAAGGTATATTATGCCTAATATATAAGTCTAAAAAGAGAAGAAGTCAAGGAAGGACTCATAAAATTATTCTAAAACATTCTCAGTTTTCTCTCTCTCTCTCTCTCTCTCTCTCTCTCTCTCTCTCTCTCTCTCACTCACTCACTCACCTCACAACCACACACTTCAGAGAAGCTTTATTGTGGCTTCAAATAAAACACCTCCATAATTATTATAAGGTCATGACCATACGATAAAGCTGATAAAAATGAAAACCAAAGGCTAAATAGCAAACCTAGTTTCTTGTGTCCATCCGTTGATTTAAGAGAGTTAGACAACTGTAGAGGAGGGGACGCAAAACAAGCGTTTATATTTTGACAGTCTAAATCCCCTGACACCCCTCCCTCAAACATCTGCTCTGTACCCATCACACCTGCTCTTATTAAACAACATCTGGCAGATAAATGTGTACAGAAATTGAAATATTGAAATGGGTGTTTTAGGACTGAAAAGAGACTAGCGATATCATGCACATAATAATGACGCTAACAGTGGCGGCTGGCCTATAGAGGGTGCTAAGGCTCCACCTCTCCTGCTCTACATAACATTTAAATTAATATATATTTTTTTTATTTATTAATTATTTTAGTTCAATTAGTAGCTTGCGATGGCATTTTCTGCAATAAAATTCTTAAAAAGTTACGACTGTCTGCAATGCAAACAGATATAATTAGTTATGTTGAGTTCAGTTCAAGAACAAAAATGTGTCAATCATCTATGTTTTATATAATAGTTATATAATATTTAATATATGTTTTTTTGTGCTCATTGATAGGAACCAAACAGGGACAATATACTGTAAGCTCCTCAATTCGCTTTGATTATAGACACATTATATTATATGTATAGATATATGACATTATATATATATAGCTATATGACATTATAGACACATACAATTCTCAGTGTTGTGTGAACAGGTTATATTTTTGTATGAGCAGCAAGTCTGCTTGAACCTGTAAGAAATTCTACCAGCCGCCACTCATGCTAAGTCAATTGTTACTGGTGAAGAAAATAAACTGTAATACTGCCTGTCCGGTTTGCTGGCCTGGATTTTTAATTAATTCTAAAAAAAGAATTTAGCTCCAGCTTGTAACATCTCAGACGGGATCATATTCATTACTAGCCTATATATTCTCAGCTGCTGTTTTTTATTTTTTATTATTTTATTAGCTCCCTCTAAATTGAACATTTTGCAGGCGTTCTGCATTAAATGGTGACTGAGGCCATGAAAACGCAAATATCTCTAAAAGTGCTGTATTCCCAAGAAAGATCGAATTAGTGGGCTTCACGAGGACTCAACCTCGCCTGGGGCGGGTGGGGGGGTGGGTCCTTAAAATTCCAATAATAAAGTATAGCAAAGAAACAAGTTCTGACAATCTAGGTCAATGTTTTCTTTTCCGACTGCCCACAGTATGAAGTTAATGGAATATTAAACTAGACTAAAAACTGTTAGACAGCTTCAAGGGGAATGGGAAACTGTAACAGCAACTGTAATTGAACATTACATACAAAGTACAACTTCTAGGTATTTCTCACTGTGAAATTGCGACAGATATATGGTATATCAGCAAATAATCCCCACATAACCTCCAGTGATGCGTGAACATAACCGCAGATTATCGGTGGCAATGAACGCATCATGAATTATCTACTGTACCTTACACCGGAGCAAGTGCTTAGAGCCACCCAAGAGTCCATGTGTCCTCTCACATGGCCGTGGTAGAAGCAGTGGTCCTGGGAGAGAAAGAGAATGGGGGATGGGGGAGAATCAATATCTCATATCTTATTTGGAAGAATGCACTAAAGCCTATGATAATATTTATGCAGAGGTCCCTCCAATGCATTTAATGATGAATTGATTTCGCTACATCGATTCAGTAGGGGGAGTTTCGTGACTGCACAGCTAAGCCGAACCACTTCAGACGGTCTTTGAGAAATTGGTGGGATTAATCAATAGATATGTGCATAGATCCCCAATAGTGTAAATGTATTGTGACAAATATATGAACGTGGCCATTGAAATGTTGTATTCAGGACTCACTGGACCGATTAGTCTACACTTGAGAAATCCCCTCACTTAAAAGAAAAATAATGTAACCTATCTTTAAACATTGTAAAGTTAGAAGTAGAACTTAATTCTAAGTAAAAATCTTTTGTCACCATATGGTATTGTTGGACATTTAAATGAAAATGGAATTGATCTTTAGGCATTCTGCAGAGAAACCTGGAACGGGAGTCCAAACGCAGCACCGCTCGTTCATTACCAAAAATAGTTTCCTTCCCAGAAAAACATGAAGTATTCCATATAAAGGATACATCAGACATAAATACAATATTAACATAGGTTACCGTGCATTGGGTAAGTACAGACAGTACCCAGAACTGGTCAAAATAAGAATAATAATTCATATTCTAATAGCAATACAATAGTCTAGGGACAGTCTACGGTCCATGCCAAACACAAGGAATAACACTTACATGCGCAAAAAAGTATCAATTCTGGACCATTTAAAAATCTCTGTCAGACCATCAGAGTGTGAAATTAGCCTATTTCTTTGAACAAGTAGTTTGGTTGGTGCGTGCTAATTCAGAGCCAACATACAAATTAATAGTCAGACGAGAGCATTGCTTGTCAGCCCAGACCCCACATTAGACTTATTAGAAGTGCTAGCCGTGACGTGGACACATCAAATACGACACTGCATGAAAAATAATTCTGGTGTACAGCATGTAAGGTAGGATTGGTTTCAATTCGTTTTTATCTGCGAGCTTTTATTCATCAATGAGATCCCACAGAAGTACCACTTTCCCCCTACTCTACCATCCCATTGTGTGCTAAACATTTTTATATCTAGCTCTTATCTAATGACTGCTGATGGAACGAGTGCCATGTATATATGTAGCTCTTATCTAATGAGTGCTGATGGAACATGACATTCCTAGTGACATATCTTGCACTTATCTAATTACTGCAGATGTCCCTTGTTCTAATAGATTGCGTTGCTAACAATGAATGTGATGTAAGTTTACTTACTGACTGGCTTGTTTTATGTAATTTTTTCAGAGAGGAATTTTGGCTAAATGACATATCATGACAGATCTCAAAATGAGTCCAGCCCTTTCAGGGCCCAGGGCCCAACACAACTGACCACATAGCTGGATGAAAATAATAATTTTACTGTACGAGAGGGGACCTTTAAGCACAGAAATAATCCACTGTAAAAGCATTTGTGATACTTGAGAGATGAGTGTGGCGACAGGTGTATAACCCCTAGTTTGTAAGGTTATATTGTACTGTAGCCATGACGGTATTCTTGGCAAAAAATCTGTCAGATAATCTTTGTACAGTACACATTTACACGTCGTTTCACACTGAGGGATGCATGTTTTTTCCCCGCAGTCTTATATTACAATTAGGTCATTTAGCAGACCCTTTTTATCCAAAGCGACTTACAATTACATGGTGCTATTACATGGAGCAGATAGGGGTTAGGCATCTTGCTCAAGGTTGCTTACAGGTAAGCCGACTCTGGGGCTTGAACCCACGACCTTCCTGGCTGAGAGTCCAACACCTAGACCACTGCCTGTCTTATATACAATTTCCCGAATTCTAATGTATTTTGTAAACATTCCCACTCACATGTTATTCAACAAAATTAATGTATTTCCTTCCTTGACCATGTTATAGGTGTGTATAGGTGTGAAAATGACAAGCCCTCCATAAAGTCAAAAGTACACTGAAAACCATTGTCCCTTGCACAGAAACACAATGAGTGATGACATCCATTTACATGGCTACAGTCTGTGATTCTGCTAGCCCCTTGCATTTATTTAAGCAGTGAGACCAAATGGAAAAAGGTACTTCTGGAGTAAATTGTTTTTATAACGAGATAGTGTGTGTTTCTTTTAATAGGAAAAGATGAGTTTCAATCTCAGAGCTCAGTGGGAGAGAAAACTTCCATTAGAGTCGTGTATTCTGATGGAAGAGAATGCGTCCTGCTGTATTCTAACCCACACTCAGAGCAGAGACTCGATTTGTTTGGATATATTAAAGGGGCAATCAGAGATTATTTTGCGGCCGTTAGAGAAACAACACTGTTTCGGTTCTTAACACGAGGACGGGAGCAACCCCTCCCTCATCTGAAAACTTGGAGCGTGTTTCGTGTTTTGGGGGGTGCTATATACACAGTGGGACAAAATGTCGGATTGTCCCTTTAACGTATCGAAACAGATTATTACAGCATGTGCTTTAAAACCTGCTTCAATAATTACAGTATAATCTAATATAGTTCACTCGTAGGCAAACATACATTGGTATTGGACTGATTTTTTCACACAAGTCATCTTGGAATACAAAATCAAAGTATTGGGTACTCTTTCTATCCAGCTAATTTGCATATCCCCCAAATCTGTTAAATGACTGTCAAATTATCTAATTACGAATCCAGCCACTTGCGCTCAATTTGAATACCGAGCAATTATCTGGAACTAATGCTGGAGTGTGAGGCAGTGTACGAACAATTCAAGACACATTATAGTTTTGATTTTAAAAATTCACTCTATCATCCCACAAGTGTAAAAATATTGTAAGTAAACAAGGAACGGGGATCTTCACATTGCAATTCCAGAAAAAAAAAAAGCTCCCTCTTAAGAGTCCTACAGCGGTATTGTTCGGGCTTGTTTATCAACTTAAAGATGCATCCTTCAGTTCCCTCGTGTGAAAACTTTTCCCCCTATCTTTTCACCTGTCCCTACGTTAATTCTACCACACAGAAATAGCCACACTGGGATTATTTTGACAATCCCCATGAAGCTCATTTTTATTAGCACCAGATGACTAGGCAATGACCTATTCAGCTATTGACAAAATGTACTTATTGTATGTCGCTTTGGATAAAAGCTTCTGCTGAATGCAGTAAAAGTAAACGTAAATGTAAATGATAACTGCTTCAGGTTGGTGTGGAGTTGGAGCAGAGGGTTTTTTACGGATTGCAGCCACAATACAACCCGCAGGCGGTGGTGTCAAACGCCTCCGATACACAAGATACTCGCGCCGCAGCGCCGCAGCGCCGAGTTAAGTACAGAATCAAGGCCGGCGGGGGAGGGGAGATGTCCTCTGGCACTCTGTACTGTACATTTTCTACAATGTAACGCACGGTCCTCTGTACTGCTGGGGACCCTGGGGCATGACATGTCGTCCATGGAAACAGGTCTATATTGGGGTGTTGGACACGTGATGCAGGCATCCCTGCTGTTTGGATGTCAAGCTGGTAGGCCTCATTATACTCAGCTGAGGCAGATTTTCAGTGCGGTCCCGAAGTGTGGGTGGCACAAAAAATTGATGTCAGTACATGTCAGTACATATAAATATAAATATACACCCATCAGCCATAACATTATAACCACCCGCCTAATATTGTGTATGTTCCCCTTTTGCCACCAAAACAGCCCTGACCCGTCGAGGCATGGACTCCACTAGACCTCTGAAGGTGTTCTGTGGTATCTGGCACCAAGACATTAGGATTAGATCCTTTAAGTCCTGTAAGTTGCAAGGTGGGGTCTCCATGGATCGGACTTGTTTGTCCAGCACATCCCACAGATGCTCGATTGGATAGATCTGGGAAATTTGGAGGCCAAGTCATTACCTTGAACTTGTTGTGTTCCCCAAACCATTCCTGAACCATTTTTGCTTTGTGGCAGGGCACATTATCCTGCTGAAAGATGCCAATGCCATCAGGGAATACTGCAACAATGCTTAGGTAGGTGGTACGTTTCAAAGTAACATCCACATGAATGGCAGGACCCAAGGTTTCCCAGCAGGACATTGCCCAAAGCATCACTCTGACCACTGCAGACCGGGAACACCCCACAAGAGTTGTAGTTTTGGAGATGCTCTGACCCAGTCGTCTAGCCATCCCAATTTGGCCCTTGTCAAAGTCGCTCAAATCCTTACTCCTGCTCCTTGCTTCTAACACATCAACCTTGAGGACAAAATGTTCACTTGCTGCTTAATATATCCCACCCACTGACAGGTGCCATGATAACGAGATTATCAGTGTTATTCACTTCACCTGTCAGTGGTCATAATGTTATGGCTGATCAATGCATCATATCTTGTCAATTGAGATTCTGCCTATGAAGGCAGCTGTCTACTAAACTGTCTACCTTTCGATTGGAACACAGCCTTTATCATGTAAGGGAAAAAAATATATGAAAAAGGGAAAATTATTATCTGAGACCAAACATTACTTTTGAAAAAGAACCTGTAAAAACAGAAAGCATTTAGACAACTGGCTAATTAAACCACCTTAGGTTGAAGACAGGCAGTTTTATACTGCAACTGCTGTTAAAGTTGTTGATGTCACAAATCGTATAAACCAATCATAAAGCAGGTGTCAAGTTTCCATTTCTTTGAGATGTGAACCAGTGGCCAACACAACAACAAGCCGAGTCAGAAGTCCAACAGGTCTAATCGGCTGACTTATCTCAAACACCTCTGTCTTTACCATCACTTTTAAGATCTGTAGTGAATCTACCTCGGGCGTGTTGATTATCTTTCCCAGGGACCACATCAATGCGCCATAGACCCTCATCAGCTGCTGGGTGCTGATCTGGTCAGCCTTGTTCAGCACCACGCGCATCTTGTCCTCGTGGTTCTTGAGCGCTCGGATCACTTCGGAGAACTCGTCAGAGATGTCCAGCTTATGGGCATCAAACAGCAGGATGATGCGGTCCACGCGCTCTGCGAACCACTCTAGCACGGCCGCAAAGTCGTAGCCTGGCAACAGTGGGTTAGGGGTTGGAGAGGTTGAAAAAGGCTTTTTAGACGGTTTCGACAACAAAAGAACATTATATTGGACTATATTTTACATTAACATTATCCTGTTACTGGATAATGTTACTGGTTTAGGAAATTAGTCATTTTCCAACCATCTTGTAAAACTTGTGTAGATTACTGGGGTAAGCTTTACTATGTGTATACAATAAAATGCTTCTTTAAAAAGTATAAAAGGCATTCAGGAAAGAATAGAGAGAATGTGAAAGAAAGACAGAAAATTAGAAGCGGCCTTCAGATAAGTGACGGCACACCTCAACTGTGGGTTTAACACTTCCAATAATTACACAAGAGAGGAGTTTTACTTGGCGTACCGTGCGCCATTAGCAGGCAAGGCAGGAAGTAGAGAGGGTATTGTGGTTTTGATTAGTGTCCCAGTCATGTGATCACAGAAGAATAGTCTAATCTGGGCTGCCAGTAGGGGAAGTTAAACAGACAGAGGCCACATGGGAACATCAAATGTGTGTGCCATGCGCAATGCGCGTTTGCTTGATTTAAGCACCAATCGTGGGGGGGGGTAAAAGATTAAGATTAAAATCCTCAGCATTCTTGTGGGGAAGTTCCCAGGGCAGCTGCATTAGCACACGTGTCCTGGTGTCCACCCCCCCCCCAGTATGTCATGCTATTAAAAGTTGTTCATAGCTCAGCGTCCCACCCCATGGTGGGCCTCTTAGGGTCCATTGGTTGAACTCTTGAATCAGCCATGTTTTGTGGCGACAGGTGGTACTACTACTACTGCCGGAAGAACCAACTCGCCCATTCAACACCCCTTCAAAAATGTGGTGCTATACTATTATGTTTTCAGATGCCACACTGGGTTCACATGGCACTTGGTAACATGCCCGTGGTTCTCCTGTACATCGATTCATTAAAAGAATCAGTGGAATAGACTGACAGTTATCCTTCGTTCTTCCACCTTTGTGATCGCACCGCGCATGAGCAAGCATACTGCCAAGATGGCACAGCCCGTGACCATTGGTTCTCGTGCATCACAGCGCAACTGAGCAAAGGCACTGGGAAGTACGAGCCGCCATCTTTTTTTCTGTGTGTCCATCTATGTCTACGGTTGAACTACAACTATCGCTGTAGTTCCTGAACATGCTGCACATGGCCGTTGACGTCATACTTCAGTATTTGGGAAGGCGGGGGGGGGGGGGGGGGGTTGTTTTTT
>JAODLI010058169.1:0-15554 GCA_027575585.1 Percopsis omiscomaycus | reverse complement strand
AAGCCGACACTGGGGCTTGAACCCACAACCTTCTGGCTGGGAGTCCAACACCTAGACCACTAGACTATCCTGCCCCCGATCAGTCAATAAGTCAGACAAACACTCAGTCAGCCAGGCAGTCAGCGTGGAAGGGTTGAAAGACCTGTGCCCGGATGTGGCGGGGAGCCGTCAAGAGATGGACACGTTGACACGGCCCCTGGGTCAGTCGCTGCCTGTGTGGCCTGACTAATGAGGGTCAGCGTAGGTCACACAGGCTATGGCAAAGCACAGGCTGATGTCATACTGGGATTATGAACATTATGAGAATGAGCCGTGACGATAGCAAACAACAGGCATTACAAAGAGCAGGTATCCACCTAGCTAGTTTTAGTTAAAAAAAAAAAAGGTAATAAAAAGGAAATAACTGAAGCTCCAACTAACCAAACAAATCAATGCATTTCATACACATTTACAGCAGAATTGTGTGGCAGCAAGGACCTAATCGAATCAGCATTCTTTTTGCTTTTGTGAAACGACAATAACACAACCCAAATTGTCATCGCAAGAGATGTCCTTCATTTTCATTCCTACCAAATAGTGTTCCTTGATGTTCTCTATAGGGGGTCACCCCTCTCTTGAGCCCCCGTTCCATCTGTCTTTCCCTGGTTTTCTCTTTGACACAGCTCATACCAGGCTTGTTTTCACGCTGCTTCTAGATGAGGCTGATTAGACTATTGTGGCAGACGTTTTTCAAACGCTGTTTGAAAAATTGATTGAATTTCCTTCTCCACGGACAGTGTTTCCTCGCGGTGTGTTGCTTTTATTGCACCAATGTTTACATTCATTAGCACTTGGTCACCTCCCCGGTTCGCTGTCTCCATCTCTCTCCCTATCTCTCGTGTTCTTTAAACAGATGCTATCAAGCAATGAAAATGTTTTGTCGACCCTCCATTAGCAAAGCCAAAGGCTCTGTCAAGATGTTACTTGTCAGAGAACATGCAGGCTTCACCCAGACCCTGGATTGGCATGTGAAAAATACTTTTGTTTACATAGAGAAAAGCTGGACATGTTAGACTAAAAAAAAAAAAATCGCTAAAACCTTTTTTCACAGTACAGATGCACCTAACTGCTGTTTTAGAGATGGATGAAGGAGATGGCAAAATTGTGTGGGTGCTACCACAGCTGTATTCCGTCAAATAGCTTGGATATAAAATGTCAAACTCAGAAAGCATTTAGCAAAGCCCTTGTCTACTAAGGCGGAACCTAAAATGGTCATACTTAGGGCAGGAAGTCATTTTGTGCTTGCTATCTAACTATCTATCTAACTATCTATCTAACTAAGGTGCACATGTTAGAAAAAGGAACTCGTGCATTTAAAGATGTGTTAAACAAGCATGTGAAGAGCCCAAACTTTAGCTTCTCAATTAAATCCGATGAATCTGTCACAGACGAAGACGTCGTCAAATATTAGACACGCCAAATGACTACTATACAAAAAGAAGTCTCGCCCGTTTTTCTAAATCTTTAAATAAAATGCGGAAGTAGCCTAATCAGATGTCAGCATATCTGAATGTGCTGGTAAAATGTATGGTGGGGAGACAGATGGGCCCCATTCTTGCAGGGGGCCGCCTGATGGCCCAAGCAGGGCTTTGTTTGGAAGGGGTTGGGGGTACCTGTCAGCAAGCATCACTGGGGTCACCCCAAGCCAGGCCTTATTAGGTCCCCGTCAGTGGGACGCTGGCTGTCAGGCTATGGCATGGAAGCAAAGGAGCGCTCCTGGTGCGCCTCAGGACCAGCTTTCTGGCTCAGTGACCACGATCAAGCCTGTCTGGGTAAACCCACAGCAATGCCTTGTGTCACTCCATTAAACAGAATGTATTACTGGTTTCCTGACACGTTGAGGACGTGACAGCGAAGGTCAACTTGACCTTGAATTCCCTCATATGGAAAGTAGAAGTGTTTTAATACAAAAAGATTTTCAGTGCATTCTGACCTGAATTCTTCCTAAAACGTTAACTGATGTCAAAATAAACGGATGGAAACATAATTATATGCAATTACGTCCGAGGTCCCATCTATCCGACCTGCTTGAGGCTAGTCAAAGCATTCCCGTCTGCATTTTCCACCGGCTATATTTTCATTTCAGTAGCCAAATAAAAGAGGATGAAATCTGCTGAATATTTACCAGCTTATATTTGCCATGGCCAGTATAAACTGCCACATTTGCTGTGTCCCAACAGTGGCAGCCACGACCACTGAGCTGTCCAACATTAGGCTAGGATAGTTTTACATAAACATTCCCCTGAAGTGGTGTACTCTATCAATTGACAAAGTAACGATTTAATGAAGTTAAATTAAAAGAAAATAAAGATTCACAAATAATAACACACAGCAGTGTTCCTTTAAACGACTGGGGCGGGGGGGCTGAGTCACTTATCGGTCCAGGAGATGCCAGTAGATTTTAGTAATGGTGAAACATGTCTGTCAAAATGAACCCTTGATGCATTTTCTAATTGTAACCCCACTACTGATCACAGAGCCCTATATGTGTGGTCTCTTGACCTGTGTGTGCTGTGAGAGGAGCCCATCATAGAATCAAGTAGAATAACCCTCCTAGATTTAATGGAGCTTCATTTGAGGAAAGGAAAGGAAAATAATCAAGTGCCTGGTTGATTGCGAAGGGCAATATTTAGCTTGGGCCCTGTGTATTTGGACTGCAGAGCTGAATATCAGCTGGTGAACAGCGGACGTGTTTGCAGAGCTCTTTCACTGACGTTTTGCTCCCCCTGACCGAAGTGGCTTCAGTCAACATCTTTGAATTAGCCAAACTAAAAATTATCAATCATATATTCAGCATTCAGCAAGATAAATCAAACATAAAGTGAATTACTCGTTTACTGACATATAAACGACAGTCACTATATTCTTGTTAATGTTAAATACATTTACATTGTAGCCATTTACTAGATGCTTTTATCCAAAGCAACTTACAATACATTTAGTTGTACATACCTACATTTGTCAGATGTACCTGAGGCAGCCAAACAGTATACATTCTATTGGAACAATGTCCTCAAAATTAAAGTTCTGTTTAATAGTTCTGTTTAATTCCTTGGAGAATGGATAAAACGGAAACTACGGAACAAAAACGAAATCTGTGCATAGCATAGTGTCATAGCTTTTGGGGGAATGAATGGACATAACTTTTGAATAGATAAGATATTTGGATCCCCCCAATCCCTTTTCTAAAGGGTTTGCCCCCTTGTCTCTGTCGAACTCGTCCTCAATGGTGACGCCAATAGAGGCCAATATAAAACACCACACAGTTATTTGGGTCTAAATTTACACGAGGTGGCCTACAGTGTATCACAGATAGCCAGCCAGTCTCCTGAAACGCTACATTAGAACTGACACTGTCTCAAGGTCCACTAACAAACTCACTCAGCGAATTCCCCTAATGACCGCAGCGTCCCTCGATAGGTCGATGCCCCTGCTGATATGCAGGGGCATGCGTGCCGACGCGGTGTAACGAGAGACGCCTCCGTCCCGGCCCCAGAGTCGGCTCAGGGATAGGCTTTGTCAAGAGTCCCTCTGCTGTGCACCTCACTGTGTGAGCATTGTTTGAACCCCTCCCTCGCAACTCACAGAATCGCTGCTTTCAACTATTTGTGGATGTGAACCAGGTTCCTGTCGTGTATATCTGTGCAATTCTCATTAAAGAGTTCCACTTTTAGGCTACATATTTAAATACTGCAATACTGAATAGGATAGTCACTGAATAGTCACTTTTTTAGTAGACCTTTTATATTTTGTTGTTATTATTTTGTTCGATGCAATGGCAGAAATCATTTACGCTGTTGGTTTACCTGCCTTGGGAATACCAATTCACATACTAATAGTACTAAAAAAAGTTACTATGTATATCGCTAAGCAGCTTCATGAGCTCTACCTATAAGAACCACACATAATATACAACATCGTTTTCATGCTGTGTGTCAGGTTACAAGCACAATAGTCTCATGTAGGCTGTGGCATGGCCGCAATGCTCTACTCTAAACTAGAAAGATTTATTTTCATGTCACATGGTTCTGTAGGTCAAGATGGATGAGTTAGCTGAGTGGCACAGCAATCTCATTTACAGTAATAACTGTATATTAGCCGGGCAGGTCTAAATTGATCGCGAACATTTCTGAACGTGCCTCTAAACTTGCTTGAGGAACTGGGCAGACACACACCTGAATGCGAAGCTGCGTACGGCCTCTGAAACCACTAAGCACTGAACACAGAGGACCTCTTTTTTTAGTGGCACGATGAAAGACATGTGATTAATACGATCTGCGGCCGACTTGGACGGGCCCCTGTAACCATACCTTGAACACATGTTTTTGCTGAGGAGCTGAAAGATGGCACTCCCAGGGCCAGAATTGACTGCTTCCAACCTTGAGTCCCCCCTCCCGCCAGTGGCCTCAGCCACAACTGTTTTATGCATAAAGACCTGACACTGGAGAATAAAGGTAGAGTAGAGGCTGGGAGAGGGAGAGGGAGAGGGAGGGGGGGAACGACACACAGTGAGGCTAAAGAATTGTTTATTTTCACAGGAACATTCCAAGAGTTGACAGCTATTCCCTCGTCCGCCTTGCTGAATTGCTGTGCAATTTTCCAGATTCCAGACACGCAGTACGTGAACTCCCAACTAAGGCCAGTCTGGGACAATGAAGAACAAGTCTCTTATTCTCGCTTTCCCCATCATGATAGCTAAACGCATAGCAGTATTCTTAACCCCAATTCACACAGCAATGCCAAGCACTATGACTTTCTTTTGGTTCCCTGAAATTCAATCTTTCCCTCGAATCCTCTGGCTAGTTTTCTCTTTAAGAAGCTAACCTAAATCTTTTCCTTGGCAGCGGCGGTTCCAGTCCTCGCACGCAGAGAGAGAGAGAGAGAGAGAGAGAGAGAGAGAGAGAGAGAGAGAGAGAGAGAGAGAGAGAGAGAGAGAGAGAGACTTCACTCAGATTAGATCTATATTTGAGTCGTAGAGGAGCATTCCACCCTGTGGTCACACTCGTCTCTCTCTGCAAAATGTCACGGTAACCAGATCGTTACACGCCTGAATCCGGTTACACCGCCATTAACGACCGTGAAAGAGATCCACGTGCTGACCGAAGAAATTAGCCCCGAATTAGCGTGCATATTTAAAGGCCACGGTTCACAAGATTCAAAGTGAAGCTCCAACATATATTCCTGTTTGTTTGTGATATTCACTCGCACAAAAAAGTCTACACCTAGAAAAGTCAGCTAATAGAAATTCCTAATAATAATTTTATTTACTAGGCCCATATAATCTTATATACCCAACATTAGTTCATAAATACATTGTTTATTTCATGATGGATAGGTTAAAGAGCTCTCCGCCCGAAAACAGCAGTTTTTGAATTGTAGCTACAATATACTGACACCTACAAGTCATTTCCCACAGTCTAGCATTAGCCACGACAGTAGCTAGCAGCTAGGAGCAGTAATCTGTAGGGGTTTGTTTAGATTTTTTTGTTTTTTGATGCATCTGTTTTGTGTTTTTACAGATTTGTTTTAATTATTAACTATTGTAGACTGTGTCTATTAACAAACAAATGTGTTACT
The DNA here is from genome assembly GCA_027575585.1 of Percopsis omiscomaycus. Taxonomy (NCBI): domain Eukaryota; kingdom Metazoa; phylum Chordata; class Actinopteri; order Percopsiformes; family Percopsidae; genus Percopsis; species Percopsis omiscomaycus. Next base: position 9,938 of record JAODLI010058169.1, on the reverse strand, counting down.
ATTTAATAAGTTATTTGACACAGGCTATACATTTTGACGTTTCATGTGGGGTTTAGAAGATTGCTGGCCATATGTATTTGCTGAATTGCCATCAGGAACCGCTGCTTGCATAAACAACACAAAGGTACTATTTCAATCATCAGATTTCCCCATAAGGGAAGTTCCTTTCCAGTGGTACAGGCTGAGGAGGTCAAACAATTAATCCACATTTCCCTATGGGTCCAATGTTTCTACAGGATGGAGTCATCCCCAGTGCATCATCTAAAGGCTCCCCGTTGTTTTGAACCGCACTGACTTGTATTCACCGGGGACCCCAAAAAAATGTGACCTCTGAACTTCCACGTCGCTCTCTGTCGTTCATGGCTCTGTCGAGAGGGCACGGAGTCGGCGGTCCATAAGGGTTCATGAGATTTTGTGCGGGCGAGGAAACATCTCGCGAGTACTGTGATTGGACGGCTGGGTAATAAGTGACAGTGACGAGCGCTGCGTTTTACCCACAGTTGAGAGTGCCTCAGCTCTCGGCGACCAGAAAAGAACCGATATAGACGCTCAGCGCCTCGTCGCGCTGCTGCCGTTTTCAGCATAGTGGAGATACGCGGCGCTCCCATTGCAAACTAAATAAAAGAAAGAAAATATGCTGTCCTCAGGAACAAAAAGGCTTTGGTGGACACGAGGCCTTACATGGCTGCTGAGCAGGCCCCGCCGAGGCCTCCTCAGAAAGGCTCGCTCCATTTGTCTGGTTGATGGGGTGGCCGGACAGCTTACTGGCTGCCTGCCCCGTCACCGGGCCAGTTCCTGACTGGGACAAGCTGCCCCCCCCCCTTCCCCCATCCCTAGGCATCTGCCAACGCGGGCCTCTTGGACCCTGCGTGTGTCTGGCCAAGGCCCCCCCCCTGCCGGGCCTCGCCGGGCCCAGCCTCCGTTGGCACGGAGACATTAATTGCTCTCTGTTTGAGTGAATTTCAGTGTACAGATGAACTGGCGGGCCTTGGAACGCTCTGTTCCTTGTTCGGCGGTATCGCAGCGGGCACAGCAAGCCCACGTGCATCCTGCCGGCGGTGCCGGGCCGGCAACGGCTCCGGCGGAGGAGCGGCTGCCGTCTTCATTCGCGGTGCACTCGTGCATGTGAATATCGCACAGTTAACAGCCCCTCTGTTGATGGTTTTGTTAAGTGCAGATCAGCAGGGGTCAATTAATGAATGGCCCCTGACCATCCGATCCCAATTACGCCTTTCAGAGCCCTGTGCTCCACTGTGCGCCCTACAAATACCCAGCTCCATTTGCCTGATAATGGTTTAATTAGACACTGTATCAATAATTGAAGTGCCAACGGGGCCCTGTATTTTCCGTCTGTTTGCCCCGTTTGCTAATTTGCAGCAGAATTTATGCTAATGATGGATTAAGGCATGCAAATAGTATGTGCATTATTTCCTATTATTAAAGTCCACTATTAGAAACATCACTCCCCATTTGGCTTACGTCATCTGACATCATTCAAGGCTACATTTATACCATTGCAATATTTACCTGAATAGACAATGGATAATGTTTTACCACTAATGTTTTACTGAAGATTGAAATCCTTGGGCTAGATCGCGATCACTGGTTTTAGCTCCCATCACTACTACCACATTAATATAACATGCACCATGTGTGCAGTTTATTGCGCATTATCTTAGTATGGCAGCGATAATAGGTTATTTTGTCTTGGTTTCTTCCAAAGGTCTAGCATATTTATCCATCTGTACATTAATATCCAGCATTCACTTTAATTAATATAATAATACATATAAGCACATGGGCTACTGTATAAATATAGGCAGCACATCTGCATTATGTAAATTACTTTAGTGTTATTTCAATATTTACATTATACTAAATAAAGTATTATGAATGACAGATCAGTGATTTGTAGGTTTTTGGTGGTGAAACTGCAGTAGTGCACAGATATAGAAGGTGAGCACATTCAGTGGTTAAAAACATAAATAAAGCAGCAGGCTGTTGCCCATGTGAAAGGGCCTCGGGGCGATTCAGTGATAAGCCCTTCCTCCCAACACAACGGATAGTTTTTCCTTTTCTTTCCTCTCTATCCTGTATCCTGTGACAGCTCACACACACCCCCGAACCCTACGATCGTGATGTCATAAACGTACGCCTCTGCCCTTGTTTTCTCTGTCTCCCATAAATGTTTGACAAGGCAGTCTAGCAGTGGGAGAGCGGTGCTATTGTTTCACTGTTTTAGACTTTCTCAGGTACGGTGTCTGTCAGTGTCCCTTCAATATGTAATGCGCTGTACCCGCTGCTGCCTATAGAGTGAAGCCCTGTGACATAAATATGAATAAGCCTTTGACTTGACATGGCGTAATGAGACATTTTGACACCTGTGATGTTCATATAGTCGCGCTACGCCTATGATATCAAATCAAAACCTCTAACAGAAAAGAGAACAATTTCTCCTAACCCACAACATCAACTGAAAACACCCACAACAAGTTACAGATGCTAATCTCCAGCGGGGACAGAAACTACACTAATTAATTCTAAATGGGAGGCGTCTGCATGAACAGGGATTGCCTGAGATAACTCTGGAGCTGTGTTTCTGATGAAGCAAGAGTGCCATATGTCACCTGGGAGCACATCTGTGCCCAGGGTGTGTGGAGGAATCCCCCTGGCATCAAACATCACTGCAGAAAGCCAGGAGAAGGGGGGGCAATGCTCCATAAGAAAGAAATGGGCGAGAGGGTTGAGAGAGAGTCAACTACAGCTGCGGATGTAGCATGCCAGCCTGCAACAAATACATTATACCCCCATAATTGGGCCACAATTGTATTCAACTCTGTTGGGTAGCAATTCAATTTACTTAAGCCCCAGGTGCAGTAAGAGGTTTCAATGGGACACGTTAAATCCACAAGAAACTCCAGGACAGTGACAACATCTGCCCGCCCCCTGCATCGCATCCAAATTTTTCTTTGACTTGATTCCTGTGTTTGTGTATGGTGAGAAAGGGCACTGCGATAAAAAAAATTAACGCTAAGAATATTCCCGGTGTTCCTTCTGTTTTGAGCACATTCAGCCAGCTCAGGACTTTTAGAGGCAAGATGCTGACTGTTTAACATGGGCTGGGTTTGAAATGATTTGTTGGCAGGGAAAGAGTAACAACTGAGTGCTATGACTAAGACCTAAGCGTGCTGTATAGCTGTAGGAACACATACTGAATGTTATCATTAATATTAGTAATACTACAAGGCTGTGGGAACTGCTGTAATATGCATTTTGGAACTGACGCATTTGAAATGTCTCTCTTACGGTTATACGGTAATATCTTGGGACACGACACACTTGTCATTTTTGTGTGGTAAATTATACCGCACTCCATGTCTACCGCACTGGGGAATCACTTGGCTATAGCCAGACCTAGCCCAAACCTAATCCCTCCCAGACCACAAGCTGTCAGGGAACATCCCTAACTGACGAGCACTGGCCCTCGTGTGTGTTCCGTCTGGACCGTGAGGCTCTGGCTGCATTAGTTCAGGTGATCCCAGAACAACCCAGGCCGCTTGCGGAGCTCGACTGCATGATAAGCAGCGCACTCTTTTAAGATTTACAATAGTCATAAGTTGTGCTACAGGAAGACCCAATGCAGCATAATACCCTATAATGTCTTACAGGAAGAAAGGAAACTGTAAATGAACACTGAAAAGTGCACAATTGTCCAATTCGCACCTATTGAACTTGCCTGCCAGCCCACCAGACATACTTTTAAACAATTACAGGCTTAAAATGTTACACGCTCCATCAAGAAAACTAAATATCCCAAATCAATCTTGCAGTATTTTCTGCTATCACACAATCTGCATACCTAGCCATTCTGCACAGCGCCAACTGTGAGCTAAAGTCTCAGCCATAAAACCCTCATTGTTTCACAGCAGAGTGGCCCACGAGCGCTAGGGCTGTACGTGCGCTGTGTGGACTGCGGTCTGTCTGCCAAAAGTAATAACATGGGTGATTATGTCTCATTATAGTAACCGTAGATGCTTGTTTAGTTCCTTCCTGTTGTCCTCGAGTGGTTTGGATCACATTTAAGTTTGTTTTTGGGGAATAGGGGAGGAATGTTCCCTAATCGCGAGACAACCGCCGCTACCCCACGGCCAGTATGACAGTTGAAAACTTTGAGAAAAGTCATAGCAAGGGAGGGGAAATCCAAAAGTGCAGCGCTAAGCTTTTCTTTCTCTGGAAAAGTGGTGGCAAGCTGCTTGGGACAAACAGCATTATGTTTTCAACAGCGTATTATTCACTAAGATGGTAATTAAACCGCATGCAACACTGTGTTGATTTTGTGCTTTTTTTAATGGAATAAACAATGAATGTACGGTGATTATAATTTATAATAACATTTAAATTCTTGCGAGGTAATTGTTACTGTAAGTTGCGTTGACTTGTTTTGTTATTATTTCCCCAATATTCCTTACAAATTCATACAATTAACGTCAAACACAATGTCAGCTTACCCAGATATCAGATGTCACTCATACTGGTAAGAGCTTCTATTAAATTCTGAAATATCAAACTTCTCTGCTTGAAAATATCTCCGAAAGAGGATTGCAGCGTGTTAGAGAAGTTTGCTGTCATGTAGTAAAGTCATAACCCCACTAGAAGTTAGTGCATATAGCTATTGATGGACATTGTTTTTCCCCTCTTCTTTTTTTTCCATCTCCTCGCTCCGCTGTTGTGTCTATTTTCAGTATTGATTGGCTCCTGCCTCTTGAATTATGCATTCGGCACCTCGGTTTGGAGGATTCCCAGGTGGGTTTGTCAAAGGCAGAAGACACATGTAACTGGGTTTTGTGGCTGGGCCCGACAGAAATCCATACGGGTCAAACCCGTGTCACTCTATGGGATCTAATCAGCCAGGGCGGAATGCGGGTCGGTGACAGGGGCTCAGCAGTATAGGATGAGTCCCTGTCTCCACGGCTCCCTCGATACACAAGGTCCGGTTCAATACCGTCATCGACAAAGACTCATTATCATGGATGGGTAGTTTTCTAGCAGGGCTGGATGGTGGTCTGGGCTTTGAGCGCTCCTATACTGCAGTGCAGGCTGGACTTGATTGGTGGGTCTAAAATAATATAACTCTAAGGAGTTATATTATTTTGTGTGCTTGTCTGTCTAATTTGTGTCTAAGGTATGGTCCTCTGCGTTCTGTGCCGGTAGGTGACGTATCCTGTCCTGTCCTATACCATTTTGTGTCACTTTGCTGTGTACTTTAGTGTCCCCATGTACATTTTATTTCATACTATTACATGCATCGTTCTGTGATGTACACAAGGCTGAGATGTCACAAGACAGTGTCCCCCTAGTGGTTCAGACACACATTACACAAGACAGGAAAGGGCACGGGACAAAAAACAGGACAATAAATTAGAAGCACACGTATGATTGTTTTATAGCCCAAACCCCTTCCTTGAGTGATAATCCCAGTGTACAAACAGTGAGTCATGACATTGTAGTTAATGGACACAAAGTGGATCGGGTTGCGGCAACGTCTGGTTGTAAATCTTCCCACGGAAGGGCAAGTCTCCAGTGGAGGCCAGATCCCCTTTGAAGAACAACAACAGCGGTTGAGAGTGGTACAAAACTTAAAGGAGCGAAAAAACAAGCGGGTCAAAAGAGCAAATCCGGCCTTTTTTTCTTGCTGGTTTTATTACGAAGGGTTACAGGTGCGGTGTGATTTTCTTAACACTGCCAGTGAAAAGGGTTTGATTTTCATGGGCCAGCTGACCTGCTAAGAGAACAGGTGTGTCTCAGATACAGTTTCAGACGATTTGTCTCTTCTTTTTCTTTTTTCTCACCCAGCTTCCCAGTGCTTCCCATCTGACGATACTCTGGTCTCATCCAAGACCTTATCGCGATTTGAATCAGACCAAATCAACATTTCTACCAGATTTTATTTCTCTTTGTGTGTCTTGTGTGTGTGTGTGTGTGTGTGTGTGTGTGTGTGTTTCCCAAGACCTGTTGAAAGTAGCAAGACAGTTGTATCCTGAATAGCCCAAGCAAATTAGCTTCTCAGTAGTTATTCCCCTTCGCTCACACATTTTCCCTTTATTTCCGTTGAACATGTAACTATATGCGAGCACAACACAACAGTTGGCATAAATGCATTCTCAACTTTCCACCCAAAAGTGCCTTTGGACGGGAAACACCCGATCTCTTCCTGTAAATGAATACTAGATGAGGAAATACACATGTCAGTCTTTTGCAGAGTCTTTTTTCATTGGCCTTAGGTGGTTTTGTATGTATAATAGAGGTCCTGAAATTACATTATATACAACTCGCCCTCTATATATATTACACAAAAATAAAATGAATTTTACAGAATTTTGTAGCTCTGTATTTATTTATTTTTAAATGTATTAAAGAAAAATAAATAGTTTAAAACATTTTTGACATTATATTCTGTCATAATTCAGGTGAAGTAAGCCTGGGAGACTCAATGTCCCCTTGCAAGGGGTCATAATCTCCCCTCTTGCATATAAAGCTGTTCGGGAATAAACCTACACGTGAACAAAGCAACATTGGACCAGCTGAAGCTTTATTTCCTCACGGTATCACTCTTAATCTTGCACTGTACATTTCCTTTGGGGTCATGGAATGTGTGTTGCTTCCATTATCTTCGGTGCTATAGCCGTGTGTGTGTGTGTGTGTGTGTGTGTGCGCGCGCGCGCCTGTGGGATACATCATAAAGACATCAATAAGAAGTCGACAGCCCAGATCATGGTGCAGGTTCCCCAGATGAATCTCACAGTATAGTGTAACCACATTGCTAATTCAACCCAGCGCATGCAGGGGTTCTGGAATGTACTGTATTGTATGTCACATAGGGAAAAGGAAGAAATTAACATTTTTAATTATAATGCATAATAAGTTCATATTACAAACATTTATAGAGAAGTTTTATAAATGTAGATTATGCAAACGCTTGTGAAATGTTTTGCTGGAGACAGTACTTTATATCTCCAGTGTACAAACAGAGAGAGAGAGAGAGAGAGAGACTGCCTGCACAATTAAGCAAGGATGCCAGGAGACAAACTATCATGCTGGTTCCCTCTGTCTCCATTCCCACATGACTGTGTGTGATGACCTCATTCTACCTGAGCCAAGCTCTCAGCAGCCTCCCAGAAAGCCCCCGGGCCAGAGACAACCGGTGCCAACCATAATCCTGCACCGCCCCAACCCCAGCCACGTCTCCTGGGCTCGCTTTCATTGTCAACCCCACCCCCACCATCACCACCACCCCCCACCCCGACCAAACGCATCCAGTCTAGGGGGACTAAAAAGCCACATTAGTGACTCTTAAAACCAAACACTAAAAGCTTCTTTTTTTAAAGCTGATTTAATTAGTTACAGCTCCACATCACCAAATTGGCATTGCAAATACAACGACTGGAAAGGGCTTGAAATGGAAATCCATTAGCAATAGCGTTGGAAGCTAGCTCGCTGCCCGAAATCATCATCCCAAATGCACATAGGCAGCCATTGTGCTAAAACCCAAATAGTTTCAAATCAAATGTCATGGAAGCTACTGTTGCCTGGCCACTAAATCGTTCCAGAATGAACAGGCACAATTTTAGTCCCTCCTAAAATCCACCTTTTTTATGACATGGCTTTCAGTAATGCCCAGGGATTACATCACTGTCAGCACCGAACCTATGGAAAAGACGAAAAGACTCAAAACCATTACTAATAAATGGAATTGTTTACTTTGAAAGGCTGGCAAGATACACACATAGAGGGGACTTTTATATTATTCATGTTACTCTGACAGGTACAGCAAACAGCACCGGGTTTTGCTCAGCCTAATTAGTATTTATTGAACAGTAAAACTTTTAACAGTTAGACAACACAGGAAACCTCTATAAGATGAAAATTCCCAGTTAACGTTTTCAAGTGTAAACATTTCCAGTTCATGGCGGCGATAACGTCATTTTTAGTTTAAAGCGGAAATCAACCATAAATTAAACAACGTATTGTCAAATTAAAGCGTTTATAAAAGCTTTACGGGATAGGGCAGAGGCACAGGGATCAAACGTCTGACAATATAGCCTTACCCAGCTTGTACACATCATGTTTCAGGTAGTGAGTAATCCTCTCTCATCAAGTTAAGGTTGGGCATTGCAGCCTCACTGAAATAACCCTTTCTTGGCAAGTCTGCCTGCTGCAGAACAAGCCTCTCTCTTATTACCAAAGACTGGGCTTAATAAGCATCCAGGCTATATTGCCGCTGTATTCACTTTCCTCAGATCTTGGAAGTAGCTGAAATTTACTACTTTGCCCCCTCAGGTTTTCTTAAAGGGAGAGTCCCTCATGACGTTTCTGTCGGTCCTGCCAAAAAATATTGCTTTGCACTGCTCATTGGGCCTCTGGGAGAAATATGGAAATTTTACAGTAAGAAGTTTGAAGGGAGGGTAATTGGATTGGGGCCAGGGTGAAACACCCCCGTGTCCCCCAGCATTAAGGGCCCCTGAGCCATGATCGAATCTGCACACCTCTACCACAACCTCTTTTAATTGGCCCCGGTCAAACTTTAATAAATACATTAATAAATAAATATGGCTTCATATGTGAGGGAATATGAATGTGGTATATATATATATATATATATATACATATTTTTTTTTGACAATTTATTAATTACTTTTTATTTAATGGCGATACAGTGTAATCGCTCCAGTTAAATGTGATACCGAAATTCACAAAGGCTTTTTCTGCTGCGGAAAAAAGCGTAGTTATTTTTGCTCATAGAGAGATGGACAGAAGGCTGTGGAACTCAGGGGTGTTTCAGATCCTGCACAATCCCAGTTTCAACACAAAGTGCCAGATATAAGGCCCTTCAAACTGAAAGCAACGCTTTGACCCTGTGTGTCCGTGTGTATCTGACCGCCCTGCATCCCTGATAGAGATACAATAGTTAGCCCCCACTCTATATAACCTGTAGATTAGTACCTGCAGCTGTGTAGATGCTCAGACCAGCCACCCCCGTCGCTCGGCCTCCAGCCTGAGCTATAACCACACCCCTGTGACACATGCTGTCATAGACACAGCGGCCAAAACAGTGTGGTCTCCTGCACCACAGACAATAGATCCACAAAAGATTTAAAAGCACTCACTGCGTATTTGGTTTGGACTGGCTTTCTGTTTCGTTATAGGAAGCACACGGACATGGCTCTCCATGGAGATAAACCACACAGCCTTCCCCCTTAACAAATAGATAACTAAGGGAGCGTGCCAAACCAATTAACCACAGCATGGGGGAAGAATACTGTGGGCAGTTGTTATAGAGGTGAGTCACAACAGCATCGTAGATGACTCTGCACAGTGCCAACTTGAGATATTGCTCAAAAGGGGACATTAGACGAGGAATGTAGTCACAGCATGTCAGTCAGTTACACAAGGATTGGAACCAGGGAAATCTTTGCCAAGCTTTCGCTGGAAAAGAAAACAAGTTGCTGCTGCTGGCAGGGAAAATGGACCAAAGGTGGAGTAACGATTCATTCACAGAATAGGGTGGTAACTGTGTTACTTATTAGGGGTGGGTATTGGCAAGGACTTCACGATACGATACGCATCACGATACATGGCTCACGATACGATTACATCAAAATACATTGCGATACAATATATATTGCGATATATTGCGATATTCCACATAGTTCACTGAAAATGTAAAAACAGAGCTGAAATACCACACATGGGCTTTATATTTTTAAGGAGCCACTGTAATTTTGTCAGCTGTGTACGTCATGTTGCATCCAAATTTCACTCCAAAAATGGGGGACATCAATTCTAGCCGCACTGCGACATCTATAGGAACAGAGGTTGTAGTTCACACACCGTTTAAAACACGAACGGTAAAAAAAAAAAAATGATTTGTTTAAATATAT
>JAODLI010058159.1:0-15555 GCA_027575585.1 Percopsis omiscomaycus | reverse complement strand
TGCTGGCAGCTCTCTGACCAAACAAGGCATTTAGCAGCTTATTTATCTCTCTCTCCTGTCTGTTCTCATCTGTCTTCCCCCTTTCTCCCTCATCTTTATTTACTTTCTTTTACATTCCCTCGATTCTCTTCCTCCCTCTTACACCACCTCCCCACAGTCTCTGCATTGTGTTGATGCAAAATTGACTTTTATTATCCATTTATTTTACCTTTTCCTCAAGTTTTCCTCAATTGCTAGTGTAGCTCATGCCTCTAATGCCTGGTAAAGGCCCATATCGTTCAAATTTCCAACTGTCATTTTTGACTTTTTTCTCTTCCAGTTGAACATTCTATTTCAGTTGGTGATGCACTTTGTTCTTTTAACTTGATGGGCTATCTGACAGAGTGGGAGGATAGGTCAGAGATGATTGGTTGCAATCCAGAAAGGATGTCACACAAGGCCAAATCTGACTGGGTTGTTTTACATGATGTTTTTTTTTAAGTGAGGCATTTTGGCCAAATTCTGATTTCAAACTTTTGTTCGAAAACAATGACAAATGTTTACAGTGCTGAGTGTCAATGAGCTAAGAGTGTGGAGTATTTCTATCCCATGAGCTAGAAAGTGAATTTTTCTATCTTTTCCCATACGAAATATATCGAAAGCCTCTGCTAAAAGCTACAGAATGCGGAGGATTTTCTCAGAAGATCTGGAATGGACCCTCTCTTTGGTTCCTCCTTTATCACAGCTTTGCCTGCAAACCATTGTTAGAGAAATTAAAGGTATGCTCCTTATACAGAATCAGAACAATCACTTATTAATTGGGATCTTATTGTAATGAGTTTTCTTTACAAAATGTACAGAAAGGCCCATATTGGACATATTGGACAAACTTCCACACAGCCAGAGACAGTATCTTCTGGACAGGCTTCCTACTTCTTGCATGCCCATGTCAGCAGACAAGATCAATGAAGAGTTACTGTAAGATGGGACCTGATTTGAATGATTCATCCACTGAAGATGGAGATTTCTCTGTACTTCCATAGAACTATGACCTGGCACATGCAATAAAACGAAACAGACTGTATCTAATATACAGTCTAACATATCCAAACAGTATCATCATACTGGCTACATCATTAATGTCATCATCCTATTTGTATGATGCTGAACTCTCCTTGAAGTTCAGCATTGTAAGGACATCACAAGGTCAATAAAAAAAACCTGCACTTACCTTTCGCTTTATTTATCCATATCCCAGAACTGCCCATAGACCTACATAGATCCTTCCTTCTTTTCTCTACTGCTGTCATTCATTTCAGCCAGTGGATATTTGTAGAAGTGTATCATCTCCTCTGCCTTTATCCAAAGCGACTTACAATAAGTGCATTTGTCAGTAGCTGAATAGGTCATACACCAGTCATTTTAAGTAAATACATTCTGGTAGAATGACTTCTGCAGTCATTAGGGCTAACGTAGTTTCTAAATTCCTAATCTACAGTACTTTGTTTCAATAATAGCTCATTAAACAAATAAGATAAAAGTATTTTGACATTGGTTGAATTATTTCAAGTTATGTGCCATTTATATTTTCAGTTGCTTACTTCCAATACAAGTAGCCTACAGTTTTGAGTAATATTCCACAATATCATGAAAACCTGTGTTTGAAACGGACAATGTTTTTAATTGGAGCCATTCCACCATTATTTGTAAATCCCAAAACATTAGGAGTTTTAGGAGGTGTGAATTTTCTCCTCTGATTGAATGCAAAACTCTAACATGTTTTTATGCAAAAGTTTTATATGGTCTTAATGTATTGTGTGTGTGTGTATTTGTTTAGGTCTGTGTCAGTGATATTGTAATAGAAATAAATTTTCTCTGTTGCCATCTCTTGTTTTTCTTGTTTAACTATTAACTAACTAACTTCTTGTATGATGTAAAGAATATTTTGTATAGTTCAGGTTTAGTGTGAGTGCTGTAGGTCTACTGATCATGTAAGAATCTATATATGGCAACTTTATTGTCACTTTATTTGCTATTTTCCCTATTAGTACAAGAAAGACATACAGCGTATATGTGCTAAAATCGTGTGTTACTACTGTCAATGCATTGCTATTTTCAGGAAGCCTATTTAATTATAGGATTAAAATAATCATTTTATGTTGGCACAAGATAAAAACCACCAGGAGGTGCTGGTGTAGGCTAAAAAGTGCATAAAGCGTTATAGTTTGTAAAATCAAAAAACAAACATTCAAATGTTTTAATATAAATAATTCCAGCTGCGTATAAGTTCACAAATAATTGAATCTAATAATGAAACCCAAATTAAATTGGATTTATGATGGCTTGTGTGTTTTTTCCTTAACCACAATTTCCATCATCCGCAGCTCACAAACTCTTGTTCTGAAACATCAGTACGGAAGTGGCTACTAAATAGACTAATAATTGGCTGTTCATTAGAGGTAGACCTACTCTGCAGAGCATGTCTCATATTAGGTTTGATCATTCACAGCGCTCATCAAATGCTTGGATTGCCCTGAAGAGGCTAGACAAAAACGGTTTGTATCCTTTTTTGGTAGATGAGAAATGATTAGACAGTTGAAAAAAACATTCAATTATTGTGTTATAGGCTACAATATATACCATGGATGTGGTATATGCGCGCGCCCATAGCAACGGGTGTATAATTCACAACATGTTTATTGTTTGTAACATAGCTTACTTTAATAAATGTTTACCTTTATGTCGGTGAGATTCGCAGTTGTTAACTTGCTGCACAGCCCAGCAGCAGCTGCATCTGACTGTTGAGTGGGGTTACTGTTATAAATCACATCTTTACAGAATTTTAGCGTGACCGTGTGTATCTTCACGTTATATGTGTGTTTCTAATCCACACTAGGAGTAAAGAGGCAGACTATATGCTATTATATTAAATATGATAACCCCAGATGTTCATATTAGATGAACCGTTATGTTTCTGTTGCAGATGACAGAGTGGTTGCTCTAAGAGAAGTACTCATTCCCAGAGGGATGGAGGCTGTCTTGGTAAAACAGGTGTGTGTAAGCCTACTTGCGTGACTGATGTTAGGCTGTAATGCATGTGTATTAAATATTAATGTAGGCTACACATATTGCAGTTTATGGATTATAATAGTCTTACAGTATTTACATATCAGATTGCATTCTTAAAATACAGCAGAGAAAACACACTCATTATAAATTATAGCAACAAATCATTGAACAAATCATTAACAAAATGCAATAGAGATTAAAGCATTACTCTCTACATGTCTCAGATAATCACCAATGCTTTTGGACTGACCCCTTCTGATGTCACTTTCAAGGTACAACTCCTGCCAAAAATAATTGTGGACCAGAAATGTTCCTCCTTTCTACTCTGTTAGATCAGCTCTTAGAATATTAAGCACTTTGCCAGAATTTAGGCTGCTAGTAATTAATGACTGTGTGAGGAGTGAATGATAGCTTTTGAGTAATGTACTAAAAATGCATAAGTGAAGTAACCTTATGACATGACACTGTCCTTATTCTAGGAGAATGTTATTTGCTTGCTAAAACTGGTGGTTAACAAGTTCAACTGTTGTCGCTTTGGATAAAAGCGTCTGCTAAATGCTGTAAATGTAAATGTAGTACACTTTCTTATGACCTAAAGGAAAAATGTAATCTGGTTGAAAATATTGTTTAATAGCACTGTTTGTGCTATTAAATTTTGGTCATTTATAATTACATATTAAAAAGAGAGACGCTTGTTTTCGTGTCTCTTTCTGCCCTATAGTAAAAGATGAAAAAATATTTTACAGATATGGACACTTTAAACCAAAACCCACTTAAATCTTTGCAAGTTAATTCAATTTATTTTCAATTTTTATTTTAATGTGAGAAAATTATACAAAACAAATCCAAACTATTGTTGTCAACCCCATACTGTCTGCATTGTCTATTGTCTACTATGCACTGTTTATTCCCAGATTAGAAACCACCGCGGGTGTCTAATTCCTCTGAACAGCTTTATCCCTGCTAACAGCAAGCAGATGTAAGATGTGTTCACCTCCCAGCAATGCCCAGAATCATGTGCCCAAGACTCTATTAGAAAGAACCCCCAGAACTCATAGAGTAGTGCAATCACTAGTCTATGAGTTCTATGACTTCTTTCTCATTACTTTTGTTTGCCTGGAGCAAGAGCACAGATTTCAAATTGTGATTTATTTACTCCATTAGAGTTGCATTTCTGTGTGTGACTCTTTTTTTTTTTTAACCATAGGCCATATGTGCTGGAGGTATCCAAGATTTTTCAGCATGGTAAGAGTGGATTCATGCATTAAAAAGCTCTAGTTTAACATCAGTTCAAAGATCTTATTTAAATATAGCCAGTCTCACAACATAGGAATTGATCAAATAAGGGCATATCTGTATTGTTTAGAAACTAAAACACAATCACAGGCCAGTGTTCTTTGGTTTCTAAACAGAATTGTCTACTATATTCATGATTTGGGTTTTGTTGAAATAAAAACACCTTGCTCATTGATGATTGGAATTTACCCTATATATTTGCAACTGGCTAACCAAGTGAAGTAATAAATGACGTAATTGGATAAAAGCGTCTGCTAAATGACGTAATTGAAGTGAGTGAAGTGAAGTGATGGTATTTTGGGAAGGTAATATGGCGCATATGATGCTGGTAACTGTTATGTTCATAGTGCGCCCCAAACCCAGGACCATCGCCATGACCGCCATCAACAAGAGCATGAGTACTAGACTACAAACTATTGACCGGAGGGTATGATACGGAAACCATAATATTGCTTACTGTGCTGTAAAACACATTAAATTACTTTAATTTAATCTATTTCAGATCCAAAGATTGGAGGACCTCCTACCTCAGATCAAACTCAGGCGTGGTGAGAAGCTGGACCAGGTATCATGAGAAACACACTAATTCCTTTTGATTGATTTTGCAATGAGAAACTTGGCAAGATAACCCGACATCACCATCAACTCAAACCAAATGTAAATCTTTGGACTGTATCAATAAAGTAATCATTAGAACGCTATATGATTAAAAACACACCTGTTTTCCTCTCTCAGGAGATTGAATCTCTCAGCCAGAAGTTGATATTCCTCCACAAGCGGATGCAGGTGAGCCTCTTGGTAGCCTATAACATAAATATATCCACATTTTGATCTCAGTGATTTATATATTATTTACTTAATATTTATATAATATTCACGTATATTCATGTAGAAATAAAACTTGAATGCGCTTATGTCTGCACTTGTTTGTGCTATGCACTTTATCTCTGTTACTGCACTATAATTGTAGCCTATGTATTTTTATGGGGTAGCCTTTATGTCTATTTGTTTTTAAGACAAAAAAAGTAATCTTGAATATTGAAGATTACTTACTTCCTATATATATATAACTTATACATTACTTTACTAAATTAGCAGCATCTCTAAACAAAAATAAATAAAATAATAACTAATAATAACTAATAACTAAGTAAAGAAAACAAGGTAAGAGAAGCTTGAAAAAAAAAGAATTTGCATGCCAATATTTAGTGTCATATATGGCAACTTTATTGTCACTTTATTTGCTATTTTCCCTACAAGAAAGACATAAGTGCTAAAACATTAAATCGACCGTGTTACTAGGCTTCTGTCAATGCATTGCTATTTTCAGGTAGCCTATTTAATAATAGGATTAAAATAATCAATGCATGTTGGTACAAGATTAATATATATAACTTACTCATTACTTTACTGAAAATAACTAATAATTAAGTAATAAAAACAAGGTAAGAGAATCTAGAAATGAAAAAATAAATCACGAGGGTGTTCCAATATGGCTTGCTGGGTTTTTAAACATTACCAATGCCTCTGCTGTTGTGTTTCTGAATGTGTGTCTTGCTGCTGTGTTGCAGGTGGCAGATTCTCACAGCTGGAAGGGTGCGCTGACCAGAGCCCCTCTATGGTAGAAGAAGACATTCAATATACTGTACCTTATATGCCATCGAGGAGACAGGGGGTTACACTTCAGTGCAGATTTTATAATGGCAAAATAAATTAACTGATTGTTCGTACTGTAATTGTGTGTATTCCAGTGAGAAGAAGCGAATCACTTGCTAGTCAGGATCACGGTTTCAAATGTTAAGAAATCTTTAGAGTTGCTGCCAACCCGATGGCAACCAAATAAATCATCTGATTCACTACAAAAACTTGAACTTTTTAATTTTTAGAGTGTGTTGTGTGTGTGATGAAAAGTTATAGTTGTAATTTGAGATTGCCCTTACATTACATATTTGATTTCTAAGCAATGTATCATAATAAAAAAAGAACTAAGAACAAGAACACTAAGAACACTAAACTAACACCAAAGTAAACTTTTCTATTTTTTCTTTTCTTTTAAGTTTTCTTCCTTACTTAAATATATTAAAAATAGTTTCTCACCTGAAATCCTGATAATAGCACTACACGTCTACTACAAGTACTATACACTATTGAATACATGGGGACACCAGTCTTCAATAAAGAATATGGCACTACGAAATGCCAAATCAGAAATGTAGGAAGTGATTATGACTTACTGATATATGTTTAATGTTGCCTTTATCTCCCTGCTTGAAATACTTTGCTTTTTGTATGATGAAACCAATGGATATAAATTGAGTCATTTATTTTTAATACAGTATATTATTATATTATTATAATTATATTCTTTGCATTTTTTAAATCTGGGCTCAGGTTTGTGACTGAAACTTGTATCCTATTTTTAACTTCAAGCACACATACATTTCACAGAGTACTCATATTGATTGACAAAAAGTCGATTGATTTCTGAGTAGGGATATTGTTTCCATAATAGTTATGTCTTTGTTATGTCTTGAAAGTCCTCAGTGTAAGCACATGTCTAATACATGCAAGCCACACTAACTATCATACACCAGTGATCCCAGTATTTTGATATTGTAAGGCTGTATCATTATATTGTTAAGAAAGGTTTCAAACATATTATTAGTCTATATTGTTTACATTTTGGTAGGAGTTATTAAAAAAAAAAAAAAAGAAAGAAAGAAAAGGGATTTTGCAAGCATTTCATGTACTGTAGTAGCATGCCACTAGGTAGCTTGTTTCTACTTGGTGGTGTTCTCTTGGGTCAGTTTCCTCCGTGCTCGGTCCTGGTTGTTCCGGACCACAACACCGATGTTGTAGCTGCTCTCCTGGTCCACCTCTGTCAGACGGATATCACATTCTAGAACGCTCTCATTGAGAGACATTCCCTCTTCTAGAATTGTACCTCCATCCTGCGCACAGAAACACGTAAACACACATGTATGAAAAGGCGAGGGGGATAGGGAGACAGATCCTGATTCCCCCTCGTTAATATGATTACTCACTGGGCCCAGCCTGTTGCAGGTCAGATTGATGCTCCTTAAGGTGTTGTTCTGAGCCAGCACTTGAGACAAGATGGTGGCAGCGGTCTCCTTCATATCATTGCTCCCCAGGTGCAGGTGAAGCATGGTGCAGTTCTTCAGCAAGGCCTGACCTATAGCCTGACCCCCCTCATCCCTCAAGCGGTTCAGACACAAGTTGAGGGACAGCAAGGTGGAGTTCTTGGACAGGGAATGGGCTATAGCTCGGCCACCCGGCCCTCTAATGTTATTGTTGGAGATGTTTAGGATCTCTAGTTTGCTTCTGTTGAGAAGCTTGCCAATGGCCCTGGCTCCCCGGTCCCCTATCAGGTTGTGAGAAAGGTCAAGCTCCTTCAGCGATGGGTGGTCCAGGAGGTAACTCACCAGCAGTCTGCATCTTTTATCTTCCACCTTGCTTTGGTGTAACCTCAGAACCTGTAGAAACGCACATTTATACAGATGCTGTGGTCATGGTTCTTACCTTTAGTTATATTTATTTAAGGTAGTTTCTAAAAGGTAATATTATATTAATTTCAGAACCAGATATTACTAATCAGACTAAATATATTGTCTGATTATATATATTGAATATATACAGTGTCACGCACCACAACCAGTAATATTTGTCCCATGCACTAATAATGTGCCATAACCATTGTCATAATGACTAAGTTAGGTTGATAAGCAGAGCTGAATTGGACCATGACAATTTGCTGTTTTACCAAATTCAAAACACTTAAACTGTCATTTAAATGAAAAAAATGACCAGCCAAAACATAAAATACTAACGTTAAGGCAAGGCAATATTTACCTTCAAGGTCTTGCATGATTTCAGGGCCTTAGCCAGGGAATCACAGTCTCGTAAGGTAAATTCAAACAGATTCGGCTCAAAGTTCATGCCGCAACTTTTGACTCTATATACTAGATGCAGTTCTTCCAGGTTGTTTAGCTTATCCAGCAGGATGCCAAAGTCAAAGTGGTCCATAGATGGTACATCAGAGGTAATGCTTTCCAAATCTAAGACATATTTCTCTTGTGTAGCCTCTTCCTTATCTGGGGAGTTCTGGGGGTCTTTGATGGGTGGCAGCAGCTGGGATATCTCCAACCTCTTTACATAGTTTTGGCAAAGAGGAACCATGTCTAGAATGGCCTGTGTGTCTGTCGCATCTGGGGTAAAGAGTTCAATCATGTTTTCCACATGCCTCTCAAAGAACATTCTTTTCCAGCTATAGCCATAGTGAGAGACGTCACAAAGGCTCCATCGCTCTTGACAGCGTCGCTTCCAGTAACCCTCATCACTGAGCAGGTTTGCTATCACATGCAGGGGCAGAGAAGTTGGAAGCCTCTCCAGGACATACTCTTTATGGATGGGCAGAAGTTCTTCAATGATGGGCTTTTCTACAGAAAAAAAACAGTTTTTCATACATTTTGTAACGGTTATGCAACAACAAACAATAACAAACCCATTTCAATCAGGTCCTGTTATATATCTATAGGGAACAAAGACCATACCTTCAAAGTGTCTAACAATGGTTTGCAGGCAGAGGTTTGATAAGGTAGGCACCAACACAAGGGTCCATTCTGGATCTTCTGCTATAATGCTCTGGATCTTTCTGCAGCCCCCAGCGGAGCCGAGGTTTTTCACTGGATGATCAATAAACTCTGACATTGTACCTGTAGTGAACTAATATTTTAATTTTCACAATATATTACTTTTCAAAAAGAAAAAAAAGAAAAAAGAAACAGATTATCTTTCTAGTTCATGGAACTAGTAGGCTATGTTTAAGATTATGGCATAGATTTATAAATGATTGGTTCATATAATAATTGATTTATTCAAAGTCAAATAACTAAAAAGTGCCAATTCTTTGTGAACTACAGATAAATAGAGAGATTTTACAACCTAATTCGGTTGCTTTACCTGCGGTGTAAGCTTGAGTGTTAAGGTTTAGTGTGTACGCCGGTCGCCTTGGTACTTGCTAATATATGCGCTCACGTTGGCTGTGACGTCTGGCTGGTACATGCTGGTGACCAGAGGATCTGCAGAGGACCCAGGAGCGGACCAGCAGCTCTGGCTGCCTGTGACGCACCTCGCTTAGCTCCACCTCCGGAAGAAATACCCAGATGCCCCGGGTGTTCTGATGTTTTTAAAACTTTGGGCATGTTAGTTAGTCAACTATATTTAACGTATACCTTATATAGCTAACTCTACACATATCTGTTCACGTTAGCGCTGACCGAGAACTTTTGAAGTAATTCAATATAACATACCGCATCTAATGGATTTAGATCGTGGGCGACGTTATCCACTGTAAGGCGCCCGTTTGAAATAATAAATGCCTGTTAAACGGGCTTTAGTAGATTGTGCTGTTCTGTCTCTACAAGACACCTGTGTTGTCTATCCATATTGTAAAGAGTGCTTCTCAAGGATATACGTAGAAGTACAGGACGCAACAAGGTAAATCAAGCTAGCATTTCAAGTTCTAACGTTACTCTTAAAATAATATCAGGAAGACGCAGATACTGTATGTCCACATCCAATTAAATCAGCCTCAATGAATGGCTATTCTTCTGTCTGTTTGTGTATGTGGATTGCTTTGGAACCATCTCAATGTTTTATCCATTCTTTATCTGGACCCTAACTGACCTCTCTTCCTCTTTGTTTACCCTTTCACAGATACAGATGCCCCAAGTGTGGCTTTAGCTGCCCTAAAGAGCAAGTTGACTACAGATATCGTCTCTCACTGAGAGTGGCTCGGGACAGCTACATATTTGGAGTGACAGTATTTGGAACCTGTTTGAACCCACTTTTTGGCATCAATGCACACGGTCTGCATAGGTAATCACTGAATATGAATATGAAACTTCAAACTGATGACAATTGAGTAATTCTGTATTTCTAAATGCAACCACCATGTGATGTGCTATACAGTGTATGTATAGCACTTCTTAATCTAAAATAAAATCTTAACTTTGATTTAATTTTAAACTGTAAGAAAAGGGAGTCCCATACTAGTACTAGCAGAAGAATCCGGTTTAAGATCTAAATGTCATGCCTCTTTAATAATAAGTGTATAATCTGACTCGCAGTGTTTGTTTGTTTTTCAATTTTATGCTAGCTTGATAAAATAGAATAAAGTCCTTTTTGAACTGGATTAGTTTTAGCTGGGGTTGTGTAATTTTTCAGTTGTCAGATGTTCGCTACAGCTGACTGCGAATTTGACAGGACTGGACTTGGTCTATGCTATCCATGTCACCATTTCAACATCATAAATTGAATTGAAGCGGCTGTAGGTAAGATTTGAGAGTTGCTAAAAAAAAAAAAAAAAAGAGATTTTAAATATCAACAACCCAAAATCCCACCCCCTCCTCCTCTGGAGCCCATTGGTCTGCCATTGCGAAGCGCCATTGAGCTGTGTGCGCACATTCATATGATTGACAGGCAAGGTAGATTTGCGTACCAATCGGGGAAAAGAGGCCCTGATCTGTCAGAATTCTTTTGGGCACTGTCAAAAATCTAAATTCATTTATATAGAGGCAGGGGCTATCAACCACCTTTAACACTTAAATAACTGCAGTGAGTGCTGAACGGCTTTCATTATGACACCAATAGATGTTTTTGTCACATCTATGCTAGCAATAAATTGTGTGGTTTCAATTCAAGGATATTTCGAGTTGAATTATGAAACACTATTTTTCTTGTTCGTTTTCCCCCGACTTGTAATAAATACAGACATGGTAGATTCTAACTGGATCCAAATGTTTCATCTGCCTGGTAATTCCTTAAATGACCAAATCTCCCTGGGTGAAATGAATACAGTTTCAACAGGATTTACGTTGTTTCTGTGTATGTTGTAGGTTGGTGGAGAATTCTAATGAGGCAGTCAAAGGTTCCACTTCCACCAGATCTGCACTGCTGGTCAAGGCTGTACAAGACTGTTTCATCGGCAGACACTTAATCTTTGGGCTAAAGGTACAGTGACATTCCTGAAACGTAATGTGTAAAGCCACATACTGTATTAGACATTCTCTGTGGACACTTGCTTCTTTGTGTCCCACAGGTTTTTACAAAGGGCTCCATAAGTCTGATGCTGAAATCAAAGCTGAAAGTATGAATTTTAATAACAGGATCTATCTGCTTCCGATAGATAACAGGAAACAGCCCTTTTTCCGGAGGCCCCACCCTGTTTGGTTCTTCTTGTGAGGACAGAGCACATTTCATTGCCACTCAGATCATCCTCCCTGAAGATACAGCCCTGAAAGGCTATTCTGTAATCAAATACTACCAGAGCCTTCTTCAAAAGGCTGCAGAATATCCTCTGGGATCCACTAGTCCCAGCAAAGCCTCCAGGCTGCCAGCAACCCTACTGCTGATTCCCCAACCGTTACCAAACTGTAGCTTCAGCGATTCTCCGTCTGCTACCTCATGTCTACAAAGGTAATAAAATCGAGAATACTGGTAAAATGAGGAGGACTGTCGATGCATTTGTTGTATTCGACAAAAGATTACATGCAACCAAAACTGTGAAATGCGATAGTTTGAGTGCACCGGCTGGCCAACTGTCTGAAATTGACAGACTACTTCTCACCACTGGTCAACATTGGTACATGATTAGTTAAGTTTTTATTTGAGGGTTTGTACTCAACATGAATATCTGAGGATCAGAATTTACGCAGTTGGTCTTTAAAGCTTGTGTACGTAACAGATTTAAATGAGGAACTCAAAAAAGTGTTTTACCAGTGGTTAATCTCAATTTAAATTGACTGCTACAATTTCAGCAAACCACCAAATGTCACTAGTAATGCCGATCTAGTAGTTTACAAACAAGTTTTTGGTGACTTTTCACCAGCAGTAAAATGAAAGGGGTAATAGTATACAGTTGCACAGGCAATCACCTGTCATTCTATATTTTACATTTGATTGCAATAATTTTCCTGCCATGTAAATGGATGTGTTTCATGTTCCCAGATCACTGCACCATGACTGTACTCTTAGTCCCACCCCACTATTGCAACAGTCGCTGGGATTGGTTACGTCCTCGGCAGAGCAAGAGGAAGGCTGCAGTACTCAGGGCAGCGCTGGTGAGCTCACCAGCCGACAGATACACAGCCAAAGACCATACCCTCATAGACGGCGTCGCATACCGGAGTGGCAGAGAGATGGTTTGGGCAAACTTGAAGTCACGGGGAAGAGAGCAGCATCACCACGTCTGTCATTTCACGAACACAGCCGCTGCAGTGGCAGTTCATTTCACTCTATTACAAACGTACATAATGTGGAACCTTGCTCCAGTCCATGCCAGGCTGGCCACAGTAGGACCACTGCACCACTCGGCACCAGGGCGAAGAGTATCTCTGACGTGGACCGTAGCTGTTCAATAGGCGCTGAAGCTTGGGAGGATCTGCCTTTCTCTGAGAGTCTAGAGGCCTTTTTGTGTGACGAAGACGGCCTTTGTGAAGTGGAGCAGATATTTCCACAAAGAAAGAGTGAACCAACTTGTTGTGACGCATCACTCCAACCTCCACAGGACAAGAGCTCGGTCAAAGACTCTGTTGCACAAAGTAGGACTCAATTGTCAGACTCTGTCTCACATAGGAAAGTATTAGCTGATGTTAGTAATGCCGCTGCGCAGAGATATGGAGATGACAACACACTTGATTCTATCAACCAGACATGTTTGAGCCCTTATGGGTGTGACGTGAGGTCCCAAGCTATAAGTGTGTCTATTGACTCTATGAGGTCTGACAGGAGTGTCTCTGCACGCATCAGAAAATGTGAGGCTGAAGAAGAGTCGTTGGAACTATGGGAGGGGGTTTACGATTGCTCTGCAGACCTATTTAATGACTCGTTGATAACGAGTATGAGCACCGCGACAGTTGAGACGAACGGAGACGGTGACAAAAACCACCTGGTGCCTTATACACACAGAACACTGAGGTCAAAGCCAGACATACAACGGCATGACAGTGAGAGTTCCAGTTGTCTGGTCGACTTTCCACCATCACCCGCCAAACAAGTCATCAATAGATGCCGTGACCTAGACCATTGTGAAAAGCTGCCGGACTCTAATCATTTGAAAAGTACCAGAAAAGATGCTGGTTTAATCTGTTCCCCGTATAAATTACAGTCCCATCACTTCATCCCTCCCTCTCAGTCCACACCAATAGTGAAGACAGGTACTTCTACACGTAGGACCCATGCATTGGCTGCATCCAGTTCGCTGAATTTAGTTTGGGGGGATTCTGATGCCATTTACTCAGATACATCTAAACAGAGTTGTGAAAAGACAGGAGAAACTGCTTTATTACTTCAGGGTACAGATGTAGAACATAATTCGGTGTGTAGAACGACACCCAGGAGACACAGCCTCAAACACACACAAGATAACACATTTCTGACGCTTTATCGGCCTACATGCGGTCTAGTGGCCCGACAGTGTCTGACACTACAGAGAAAAAGAAAATCAACAGGGAGAACAACTACAAATCTCATGCTAGTCACGAGTTTGAGTGACACATGCATGTGCGACTATGAGAATGACAAAGCGATAGTTCCTCCCAGCAATACCAAAACGCTACCACCAGTAATGCTGAGACTGGGAGAACAGACCAAGAACTGTGGTAAGGATTTTGGATATAGTCAGAGAGAGCTGCCCGGAGATGGATGCAGAATGTTGACACAAGCTCCAACACCGGCCTGTGAACTCCCTGGTGGCATTGAGAGAGCAGAAGGAAGTCTGAATAGTACTAATAAGCACCCCTTCCTTGAGGAGAGTGAGGCATTTAATTGCTCAGGAGATCTTTTCTCCGATTCTTTCTTTTGAAGGTGAAATGGCTTTATAGCAATCTTGAACTTTTTCATAAGCATCTGTTTCACTGATCACACATTAGCCTGTATTCTGTGTTCAGTCAATGAACATCATTAAATGATGTCAATGTCTTTTTAATCGATTGACATAAGTATAAATGTACACTCACAAGATGGAGGTTCAAATTACTTAGTAGGTACACAATGAGCTATTTTAGTTCACATAACGGTTGGCGAAGGTCGACGTGTTTCATAGGGTTGGCATTGGCACCACTGTATCTATGCCAGCAGGTGTCAGAATACAGTCCAAGCACCACTATTTCAGAGGAAAGGAAGGACCTTTAACCCCAAATAGTTCTGTGTTAAAGCTTGCTCCAGAGTCCAGACCTAAGCCAGCTAGCCAAGTGATACAGTTTGCTATATCACGATGTCGTCGTTAGCCTGACATGGTGATGTTGTTTGCTGTTGTTTTCGACTCCCTGAGGTACCAGGCCTGTCCCTGTGCACATATACACAAACACCTCTCTCATTTCTCCCTGTCCATTATCAGTTAGTCAACATGGGACGTTATTATTCTCAATTATGAATTGGTTGCAATTAAACTAGAAGAAAAACAAATGAAAATATACTTCTTTATGTCTATTCTGAAGTCTCTGTAAATGTAAGTGAATGAATCACCACCGCTATACTCCTGAATGTAGCCAAAGAATCAGTGGTGCTAGAAAATTTGTGAACCCTTAAGATTAAGAAGAACCCTTAAGAGAACCCTTAAGAAAAAACACTACCAAGATGTGTTCTAAGAGTTGTCGATGCTCACCTGGCTGGAAAAGGTTACAAAATTATTTATTTAGAAGATTTTGGGCTTCACTAGTCCACTGTCAGAGAGATAGTGTACAAGAATAGTGTTCATGGGAGGATAGCAAAGAGGAAGCCACTTCCTTCCAAGAACATTGTTGCCCGTTTAAAGTTTTCTAAAGATCACCTGGATAAGCCAGAAGACTACTGGAAAACTGCAGACAAATAGGTCTCTGTGGCTTAAGTCAGAAATAGTATGTTTACAATTAGGTAATTTAGCAGACATGCTTTTACATGCTGCCATTACATGGAGTAGATGGGGGTTAGGGGCTTGAACCCACGACCTTCTGGCTGGGATTCCAACACCTAGACCACAAGACTATCCTACTAGTTTACTAGTCTTGATAGACTAACTACAATTTATAATATGCATTTGTTGGAAAAATATACTTTAGTATCCAAATTCTTGCTTTGAGAAAGAACAGGATGCATTCTTCACAAGGTTTGCACCCAGAGGCGATTGATTGTTTCTCTGGTCATGCTCTTCCA